>JAOVVB010098132.1:0-13142 GCA_028570985.1 Heterobranchus longifilis | reverse complement strand
AGACAGCAGGAGAAATAAACACTGAATTCAATTGCAAAGTAAACATTAAATTGGTGTATAATAGTGGTCTGCATGTAGAGAAGCTGAAGATGATTCAAAGACTTGAATATGGACAAAGTGAGCATGGAGGATCACAGATGGGGGTGGGAATATAAATATATTAAAAAAAGAGAGTGAGTAAGTGTTGAAGTGGATTCAGTTTCATCGACTCAGCAGGAAGCAAGAATGCAAAAACGACTAGAATGGAGTGACAGCAGGGGATGTGGGGTAAGAGAGCTGATGAATGATGGAAAAACAGCAAGTCGTTCAAGGAAGTTGCTTTATGACCTTCAGCCTCCTGAGCCAAGGACAAACGAGAGAGAGAAAACAAGCAGGGACAAGCGTGATACTGTCATTTCAAATTGTGTGTTATTCCACTGGCAGCCTTAACGGGTCTAAAGCTGCAGCAACAAATTTTCATTATTGATTAATCTCCCCATCATTTTGTTGATTAAATGATTAATTGTTGTAAATGATTAATTGTTGCAAATGTTAATAACAAGTTCCCAGAGACCAAATGTCTTGTTTTGTCCAACCAACAGATTTTCAGTTTACTATCATAGAAAGAAAAAAAAAAAACCTTTTTGCCTTTTTGCTTAAAAAAAATTGATTACCAAATTAAACTGTTGGCGATCAATCGTTTCAGGGCTGCTCTTGTGAAATGGCTGCAGTTATTTTTTAATACACGCTGACAAAAATTATGTGTGTTTATACACAGCTTACGCAATAAAGAGCTGACAGCTGAAACACCAGTGTTTGCTTCTTAAGTCCTTAAAACCAAAGTTTACAAAGATATGTCCAAAAGATTCAGACTTGAATCATTTACTGACAGGTTCATCCAAATCTTAATTAAAAAAAAAAACAAGCTTCAGGTCCAACATTTTTTAAACATTTAGAAGTGCAGAAACAGCTGTCTACTGTAAATCTGTCACAGATTTCTTTTAAATTAAGAGGAACGGGACAGGCAAAATATTGATCCAGCTGTTATATTAGTCACACATAACAACCCAGACAAATATGATCATACAAAGAGGAAGTCACAATGGCAACACCTATATACAGTACACACACACACACACACACACACACACACACACACGTGTCAGATGAAGAAGCGTTCCAGCAGTGTGGAGGCAATTAAAGGTCTGTGCCTGAGGGGGTGCTGAGGCCAAAGTCACAATGCTCTATGCTCTGACAAACATTTTATCCATTACCAGCAGACTAAATGCCTCAAGCTCCGCTATATATTCTCCTTCACTTAGACTCTGCATGGAGGCAGCGGGGAAAATGCGTGAAAAGAAGAGTGACCACAGGAGTAGGGGTAAGGGGTGGAGGAAGAGCTACTTTATGAGTAGGCGAGAAAAGGAGCAGAAAAAGAGATGAGGGCAAGCTGAATGCAGCCAAATGCAGAGTAGTCAAGATCTAACTCCAGCCATCAATAAAAATTAATAATTTACCTAAAAATGCATGCCAGATTGACCAAACTGGGTTGGAAAAGACAAAAACAAAAAGAACGCAGTGCGCAACTGTGCTGACCTGATACATACGGTTAAGTTGGAAACACAGGAAATACAGGAAATTAAATATGGATGTGTGTAAGAGCATATACTGTACTGTCGGTGTGTAGGCTACATTCAAAGGACAGCATTTCTGAGGGAGATATGTGTAGTAGTAGTAGTAGTGGCAGAGAGAAGGATTGTGTAGGAGTATTTGACAGGAGAGGAACGAGAAAATGAGAGAATACATGAGATAATGTCAGTGTTCATATAGTGACTGGAAAGTCTTGTCTCTGTGTAAACACTAGGTGGCGACATCCAGCTTTCTCACAGAGCAGCCCACACTGTGCTGACTAAGGGCTGGCTGACAGTGGATGTGCGTGTGCCAAGTGTACATACATGTGTGCTTACATGTGATCGTGTGCGAGGTGCGGGTTGACCTTGTGAAGCTGCTGCACACACGCAGATTCTCCTTCATCCTGAGCCGATACTGCAACAGTCCCCCAGGACCGACCCCCTCCTCTTCGATACAAACCATTTTAATATGGCGGGGGGAAAATGCAGCTAAAACATTATCTGAACATGTGTCTGTTTACTACATCAAAGCTTTTATAAATGCATGTGGTGGAAGTTGATTATTCCACATCTACCTACACAGCACTCCCTTTTTCTTTTATTTCCCTGCCTACCGAAAACATTTGGCTGCCGTAACAGTAAAAAATTACTGATGCTCCATCCCCATCTGTCTGTTGCTCACTCCATGTTTCTCTCCCTAAATGTGAGATCCATAGTGTTTAGTGAAAACTGAGAGAGAAGAGCGGGAGGTATTAAGAATCGAAAGTATGGTCTTGCAGTGTTGCAATGTGCCGCCAGTAACTGCGGCAGAGAGAGGGAGGGAGTTGTAGTCTATATTGAAGCAGGAGAATTGATTATGGGAGGGATGGAGGAATGTACTGTAGGAGGGAGGGTGGGAGAAGGGGGTGGGCACATGGCTCTGCATCTGCTTGAGAAAAATCTCTGGGGTCAGCCAATTAGAGGCTGGGTGACACCACTATCCTAGTAAATCCTGCGCCACAAGACAACCCACGTGCCTCTGTTCAATGAATGTGTGAGCTTGTACGCAGACGCACAAACAAGCACGAAGACACACAAACACTGGATTTTAGTAGTGAAGTATGTAGTGAGATTGGAGATAGTTACATTGGACAGTTAAGTATTTGAGTGCCCAGGGTCACATTCTCTGACGGCAGATGTGTTTAAGAGATAAAGTATTAATTTATATCAGTCAATCATCATCGGAATGACTGGCGTACATCACAACCAGAGAGAGCTGATCCCAGCTGACAGCTACCCACATCGACCCAGTCCTGCCGGATCTCCCTACGGATCATTGGGATATTATGTGCAGCGATTCCATAGCCTCCACATCCTTTTCAACAATTGTTGTTTCAACAATAAAGGGAGTTAATCTCTGGAACAAATGTAGTGAAGAAATGAAAACATGTAGAAGTAATTTTAAACAAATCTTTAAATATAACACAGTGAACAGATGGAAGATGGATGAACAGAGAGTTCACTGCAATAATATCATTTGGCACAGGATAGCATGTCGCTGTCTTTGACTTGTGTTGTTTTTGTTTACTGCCATTACTTCTATGGACTAATGGACTCTTTTCTCTTGCTTTGTTTTGAATGTTTTTGAAAGATTTTATTTATGAAATATAAAACGGGGGTAGGACTAGAAAAGTTCTCTACTTCATCCTACAGCCTTTTCGAGCATGGCATGGTTATTATTATTATTTGTGATGTTTACAGAAAAGTTTGCTTAATATTTGTGGTTATTTCTACACTGTTTGTTGCCTATATATATATTTTTTTATTTTAACATGTTCGAAATAAAAATATATATCTATATGTATTGTAAGTAACTTAAAAAGAGCCCAACATATGTTTTACAATAAACATGTACATGTCCTCACTTATCTCTAGTGGTAAGGATATAGCCATGTAGCCATGATTTGGTTTTATTTGACTGGGTTTCGAGATATACATCTCTGCAATTTCTGCCTCCACACCAATACAATAGACACATTGTAATGCATTTTGTTCGTGGTAACTCCGCATTGAAAATGAGATTTATTTCCATAAACAATGTTCCCGTTACTCTGCATAAGCCACAAACCACAGTGTGAACAGTTTTTACTTGGAACTACTTTCTGTCAAAGAAATGTTCCCTGGGGACAAATATCTAAAGACTTCACCACAAGGTCCACTCAGAAGCTTTTTTTAAAGCTTCCCAATGTATCACATGATGTCCCTGAGCAGATGGAGTTGCTCAATTGTCATGAAAATGTTCACATTTCTATTTTTTTCTCAGCCATAAAAAGACCTTGACCTTGGCAACAATTGGACCTGAGAAAATGTAAATCTGAACATCTACGTTTCCATGACAGCTGGGGAACTCTGATCAAAAGCTCCAGGACAGCTACTGAGTGGGGCTGGTAACGAATATTAAAAATTTGAATATATATTCGAATTGTAAAAAAAAAACAAAAAAAACCAGACATTCAATTGTGAAGATTAATATTTGATTGTGAAAAAAGGCAGCATTTGCCGCAGCTGTCTGCCTCAAGCATTCGTGGGCCTGGTCCACTGCACTGAATGCAATGCATCATGGGAGTCACACATCACTTTCATTGATTGAAAATGAAATGTAACATTAGGTCAAGCTGAGCGAGGAATAATTCAACAACAACTGTAATGGTGGCAGAGAACTCTGTCGTAGAGTGATTTGCAATCTGAGCAATCTAAAAAGCGTCCGAGAGAGAGTGAGAGAAGATCTGTGGTGTTTAAATTAAGTCTCACGGTATAGGACATTCTTTTATTTGTTTATTTTGTAATGTGTAGATCTTTTAAAGTGAAAATTGGCATTTTTATTTTTAACTGCTGTTCAAGAATAAAATCTCCAATCTCAAAACTTGATTTGAGTGAAATGAACCATTAATATCTGGCAAAACTTTTCTAGATATGCTCCTTGTTTGCTATTTGGCTGAAAGCCTTGTACATTGTTCTTTGCTAATGACAAAGATGGAGGTAATAAAAGATTAAATGGGAGATTAGTTAGAGACTGTACTTTTAGCATTTTAACATGAACAAATCATTACCACATTTCCAGTTTGAGAATTGAGTATAATTAGTGAAAACAAATGCTTTACGGCATGTAAACCGGCATGTCAACAGCCAGATCCACAGACCACCGTCTCCTTTTAAACTGACTTAAATGTTACTATAAACACATCACACGTTCCTTTTTTTCAGAGACTATCAAGCGATGCTACATTGAGACATTCAGCAGGACAGCGAAATTCACATAATATAGTAAACAAGCCAAGTTAGACCTCCGAGCTAATGAATGCTAACTTCGTTGACGACGGAAAATGTGCAACAAGATAAGAGAGACGCTATAGCGTAGTAAGTTGCTGTAACTTCACCACAGAAGGCACAAGATGCCTCCACTCCACTCTGGACCCTGGATGTCCGCAGCTCGCAGCTGACTGTAAAACTGAACGTGAAACTTAAAAGCGGAGCAGCGTGAAGGCAAGGAGGTCTCAGAAGTACACTGCACACTGACTGACAAAACAAGAATCTCAGTCGACTGAGGGGTCTCCAACTGATTATTCAAATCTTTGACTTTCAGGGGGCAGCCTTAAAACAGTCGCCAGTCATTGTTAACTGAAATAATTGTTAGTTACAGACGTGGCAAAGAAGCAACACACTATTTCAGCCAAGGTAATTAAATAACAATGTTTACTGCTGCACATGTTGCACCTTCAACACAGGCTGGATGGATGCATGAAGGTTATGTTCTGTATATCTACATGCTATTGGCCATCTTCCTGCAGAGCAGAGCATCACGGTGCATTCTGGGTGGGTTGAGGAAGAGGCTCAAATCAAAGTGACACCACCTCTGCCTCCGGGGGATTCAGATGAAGGGGTTGACAAATGGCTAAGCTTTTAATAACAGGTCCATGATGCTACGACAATATGATGACACTTGACACGAGGATTAGATGACTCAAGAAATTTGCACTCCAGTAAGTAAGATTTGTCATCAGGGAGCACAGAGTGATACTCCAAGGCACCAGCCAAGGCCAAAGTCCTGGTCTTGTACTGTCATCATCTGTTACCCAAAAGGACTGCTATAGTCATAAAAACTAAACCTGAATCCCTTCCTTAAAAGCCTTACTAAGCTGCTGTAACATATATACTATATTTCAAGATGCCACTTTGGACTATGCAGGTTTAATTCAGTCAGGAAATTCAGACTCCAATCATGAACTCAATCTTCTCCTTCCCATCACATTAAATGAATCAGACGTTCTCTATTGTCCGCACTCAGAGAACTGGAACTGAGAATTACAGCCGGGAAGCTGCGCGGCTGTAATGACCTACTGTACTGCTGGGCTTTGAATTGAATTATTCCTCTTCCCTCCGGTAGATAGAAAAAAAAGGAATCATCATATCAATCAGGTAAATAAGACACCCGTCATTCAATACAGAGGAAAAGGGCGCAGAGTCACCCTGGGGTCACCCACACTCCTCTGATATTTCACTCCTTTTTGCTTTCACTCTCCTCTTCTATGGCTCTACCCCTGGGCTATATTCCTTCAGTGTTCAGTCTGAGCGCTCATCTTCACACCAAACACTAACACATAAGGTGCTTCCCACACACATACAAATGCAGTCCTACACTGGCATGCTCGCCTTGGACAGAAAAGTACATGCAAACTTGCAGAATACGTGCTCTAAGATATAATGTAGACTTGTATTTTAAAATAAGACTGCATAGGCCACAGCTACGCTAACAGCTCTGTGAGGCTGTACACAACAACTCTACCATCAGCATGCTGTCAGTGACAATGCTAACATGCTGATGCTAACCAGGTATAATGTTTAACATGTTTACCATCTTAGTTTAAGTATCTTAGTTTAGTAGTAAGTAGTGCTGGGTGGTATACCGGATTTAATTTCCTGTATGATAGGAATTTTTCAAATACCGCCATACCGTTGCATTGCTGAAACAATTGCTGTAACTCTTCAGAGAACAAAATATAGAATATTGTTCGCTGTGAAGAGCGCTACGTTTGGGGCAAGCTGTGAGTGTATCGAGAGGGGACCCCTATCACTGTAACTGCGTACTCTTCTTTCTAACGCTTATAACTTTTAGCACAACTAACTCTCTTTAACAGGGCAAAACACCATGGCACACAACAATTTGTGACACAATTTGTAACACTAATAATTGTACATTTACAAAATTACACAGCCGAACGGCATGTTTTTATATTCTATATACTATATACTATATATATATTCTATATACTCCTGACAGTGGAATGAGCCATTATAAACCTAGTCATGCAAAAAAAAAAAACTTGATATACTGTGAAACCACCAGAATGTAAAAAAATACTGTGATACAAATGTTTGGTCATACCGCCCAGCACTATGTGTAAGCATGCTAACATTTGCTAATTATCACTGAAGATAGCTGAGGCTGATGGGAATGTGATTAGTTTTGCAGGTATAAACCAAAGTACTGGAAAAATAAACATTTTGACAAGATGCTTGCACTAGATGAAAAGTCAGGGAATCGGCAAATGTATTACAATTCATCCAAAAGGTTCATTTATGCTCTCTTTACGTACGAAAATTGATACGTTCATTTGAAACGACATCTCCACCACTGTCCACATACTTCCATGCGTCCTTTTCATTAGTATATAGTTAATAATCATAGTTGTTAAGCAATACAAAAGCAGAAAGAGGTAAAAGCGGAGGTAGTGTTGTACACAGTGGTGGTCTGTGAGCACATTAAATACATCGATATAAAAAAACATTTCTACATCTATTAAATAATGTATTAAATACAATGTCATTCTGTTCCATTGTTTTTAAATCTCTTCCTCGTGTCTCTACACTATCTCGTGCTACACTGCCCCATTTCTGGTGGTACTGCTCCGTTAAGTCCGTATCCGTAAGCTTTCAGAGAAAGTGTAGAAATACAGACAAAATGAACGCAGGATCCAGATAGAAGGCTCCGCCCGTATACGTATAAATTAGCCTTTAGAGGAACATAACTGTCTGTACCAAATTTCATGGCTTGGATCATCAAGGTCAGTAGGATACATCCTCTGGGGAAAAGGTCTCTGCAAACACTAACGTCATAAATCATACTAACCGACTCATTCATTCTGTTTTTGTGTGCTGAATGAAAAGGAAAGACGGTGATGAAGTCATAAGGTCAGTAAAAGGTGGCTGAGGATTGAAAAATGCATCAAATTGCAAAACACCTACTGTTGTAAGTTAGATATGTAAAATATTTCTCTATAGAGCAAAACAGAGCAGATCAATACAATAAGCGGTGGGTTGCACAATGCAGAGGCTCCAAGCTATCGCACATATCAGTCCGAGAGATGCTGCCGAGTCTGAGGATATCAAGGCAGGACTCCGAGTACCTGGACATCAAACCACACAAAGCTCCCTATACCACCTCCTGTCCTCTCCTCTCTCCTCTCTCATCAGCCAGAAGGAGCTTAAAGGTAAAGAGCTCAGGTTGGGTAACGGACACCAAAAGCGCTCCTTTTATCACAACAAGCTGTCCAGCAATGACCTATAAATTTCCTCTGAGAAGATATCGCCTCATTCTTTCTCTCCCTCTCTCTCTCTCCCTTTTATTTGGGCATGATGAGGATCCATTTCAAGAACCCTGATCTCTCAATTCTTGTTTCAGGGAGTTATGTAATAGCTGCACTATTAGAATAACAATTGGGAGGAGAGATTAGCGCAATCGGCCAAGGAGAGCGATAGAGAGGAAGATGAAAGGAGGGAGGGAGGCACGAGGAGGGAAATCTAAGGAAGCCCCTCAACATATGACATCACTTCACGTGCCGTCTCTCAAATGGAGAGAGATTTAGCTGTGGGAGGATGAACGCAGACGGTTGCTGCTACTGCTGTTCATATTTTTTTGGAGGTTTACACAAACCTGTTGTTGAGAGACTAATGCTTTTCACAAAGCACTGCAGTCCTACGTGTCAGTTCAGCTCCATTTACAATCATCAGCCGGGAAACACACCAATAAATGCTCGTGTGATGTCCTGCAGGCTTTCTTTGATTGCGGGGATAATAACACAAAAAAAATAAGCGGCCGCTGATGCTTGTGGCTTCAGTCTTAAAATGAAAGAATGAATCACTGCAGTGAGGATGAAACTGATGGTGAGAAATCACCACTGATCCACGATTTAAAAATGTCCTCTGGCTTTTGGAGTTCTGGAGAAGCCGAACCCCTGCAGAGAGGGAATGCCTGCTGGATGCTTGATGTCATTTTTGCTCATTTATTTCATATTTTTTTGCTATCGTAAAGACTGGAGACTTTCGTTGTCTCATCTCTGTAATCAAATAAACCTGATTGGGTGTGGTGGGGTATCTGCTTTGGAATCATTCCGTCCCTGCTAGCTCATAAATAAAGACCCGCTATCAGCCTGGTAAAGCGAGGAGGAGAGAGGTGGGGGTCGGTGAATTGGCCTCACGTGCGCCTTCCAGTCCAGCTTTAATTAAAGGAGAGTATAGGCTGCAGCTCCCAACCTGCCCCAGCAGCACTTACTGTAGAGCCAGGAGCTGGACTCACTGAGACTCATTCCCAGGCTCCATCAACATGAGTGAGTGCCTCGGCCAGGCCTGCTGAGTCATCTGTCTAAGGGGTTCCACAGGGCCACCTGAGCCACGCACGTGTCCTTATGAAGACTAAACTCTTAATACTAATCTCAAACTCAAGATCTATGTGGAAGTGCAATACAATTAGGGCCGAATGATCACAATTTTACTGAAATCGCAATATGGCCTACTTATTTGGAATATTTGTTAAAGGCGAAATGTGTGTCAAAATACCGTTTTAAATTAAATACTGTCGAGAGAGATGTCCCGGCCTACAAATGGTATTCTACAGACTTAAGAAAACATCTTTGTTTGGTACAGATCCTCGCAAAAATCATACCATATTCCTTTTAATATGTTTTTCAGTGAAAATTCAGGATAATGATGTCAAAATGAAAGATCATTTTTCAAAGTCGCTCAGCCCTAAATAAAATGCAGTTATACAGCCACTGGACCCTGAAAACCCCAACTGCAGAGGAGTGAAATGGAAAATATCCAATTTATCTCTCAGAATAGAAAGTAAATACTATTTTCTCATAAGAGTTCAGAGTGAGGCTTTTCCGCATTGTTCCCCCCCAATTCAAAAATATAGAATCTATTCAATTCAATTAAATAAAATTTAAAAATGTATTTATAGTGTCATATCATAACAAAAGTTATCTCAGTCAGGACACTTTTCATATAGAGCAGGTCCAGACGACGCTCAATGAAAATATGAAAATGCAAATGTGTTGGACACATTCTCAAAGACTGGAAACAGCCGAGCTCCTTCCAAAAGTAATAAAATCTGCTTACCAGCACTTCTAAAGTTCACTGATTGACGCCTTATATCTTGTTTGTTTAATCTGCACAGAAAACAAAGTGTAAAAAAAAAAAAGACCGGTTTTACGGCGAGTTGTGCCTCAAGTCTGGTCCTCACTGTGGGGTTGCCAGGCAACCACCAGAGACTCCAGGAAGTTATTGCTCGGGCCAAGAAGCCGGCAGCTTGAGTGGTATTGATCTTCTCATCCAACTGTCAGCAATAGGGATGCTAATTTACATTTTTTGTCTGACCGTTCGCTGACCCTCGCTAACATCATTATTAACCGTTAACCGACAAGCAGGCAACTGAGCCCCAATTCACCCGTCCGGGAGGCTCGGACATACGTTCCACGTCCGGGGAACAGCTGCTGACTGGTACGGGTCGCACAGCCACGATGCTGCGTGCATCGTCATGGACACATGCGGCCACGCCCCCAAGTCTCCACCTAAGTTTAGCTGTGAGGTTGTCAGCTGTTTACTCTGTGTAGGACGGCCGATTTAACCCGGCAGTCCTTATCGGAATAGCGGCATGTGTAACGTAGCTCTCCGATGTTAGTGCCGGCAGCAGCTGGTCATGAGAGCCACAAACATGGCAGAAAAAAAGAGAACTTTAAACAAAGCTTATAACTTTACACTAGCCCCAATAACAACACATTCTCACTAACTCGTCACATACTGACGCTTGGTCATTACTCCAATAAAAGCCTTTGCACCCCCATGAGTATTTTGTAATGACTTTGGTTTGAAATTGTTTTTAATAATATTTTTTAAACTGTTTAATTGATAGTATTAAATTGGTCAAAATTGTTATTGTCGGTTAACGGCTAATTATTAACATTCCTAGTCAGCAAGGAAGCGAATAAGCGTATTCCTCAAACATTTCTAAATATTACTATGAATTAATCGATTAATCCATAAAATAACGTTTAATTGATATTAAAAAATAATCGTTTGCAGCCCTTGTAGGGAGGCGCAGTCGATATCCCTCTAATGACACCCAGAGCAGCTGAAATAAGAGGTCACCGTTTATGTGTCTTGAGCTTGAAACAGATATTGACTGAAGCTAAGATCCAGATGAGAGACAAAGATCCACATCCATAAAAACTATTTACATCTTGTAGCTAGCAGCCAGCAACGAAATTGATTACCATCTGCCAATGGTTTGACCTGAAGAATGGTTCATTTAAAATGCATCACTTTGATCACAGTAGCCAGTGAGGGTAGAGGTAAGTAGGCACACAGGTGCTAGTTACCTCTGATGGGCTTAGTCACTGCTGCAGCACCCCTAATCCACTGCACCAAACCTGGACACACACTCAAAACACACACAGTCATACATACACATCAACACCTACAGCACTACAGTACCAATCTGTCTCAGACATCGACACATTAACCTCCTCTGCTTCCTGTTCAGGCAGTAAGAGATTTTGGAGGACAGACAGAGACGAGGCTGGAATGCTGATCCGCTGCTGCCACCTCTGCTTTATATGAAGATGGAGATAGCACTTAGATAGTACTTTCACCATTGCAATGTTCGCTGGCAGCCATGTTAGCTGCACAGTCCAGCACCCTGCCTGTCGTTTGGGAACCAGAGAGTCTATGCGGCTGATTTTTTACCTTTAAGGTGTGTGTGATGATGATGGGCTGCGATACACACAGCTGCAGCCAACACCTCTGAGTGCCAGACAATATACAGCAACAAAGGAGCCATAGTGCATCCTGACCAGACTTATTGTATTGATGAGTCTGAGTACCAGCACCACTAAGTGGTCAGTCTTTCTCTGCACTTCACTGCCTTGCAAGTAACAGACAAGCTTGACTTAACAGAAACCGGATGTGCACACAATGATGACCTTTTAGCTACATCAAACACAGACTTTACATATGATCTTACAGCACTTGCAGCAATACAGTTTTACAGCGCTACAATGATTAGTCGATCGCCAAACAATTAATCAGCAATTGTTTTCAATAATTGTTTCTAACTTTTCACATTTGATGGTTCCAGCTTCCAGAATTTGCTGCTTTTTCTTGTCTTACATTACAGTAAATTTATTATATTTGAGTTTTTGGACTGTTTGTTTGGACAAAACAACACCTGACATTACCTTGAGCTCTAGGAATTTGCAATGGGCTATTTTCATTGTTTTTAATTGAAAAATCATTCAACAAGCGCAAATTTGCGATAGATGCGACCACGGAGGTGCATGGCATGCATCCACCCTCAGACACTCACACACACACACACACTCACACACTCACACACACGTCGCCTCCTATGGTGAAAACTGTAGCCGTCAAAGAACCTTTTTGTAGACCGTTGTTGATATTTGGATGGTTTATCCAAAATCACAACTAGAGTTGAAACGATTAGTAACAGAAAATTAATTTTCACCCATTTTGATAAATTGATTACGTTTTTTTTGTTTTTTACAAAAATGCCAAGAATTATCTGGTTCCAGCCTCTCAATTGTAAATACTTGATGTTGTTTTAGTCTTCTATGATAGTAAACTAAAACATTAGTAATTTAAAAATAAAGGCAGACTGATAATGAAAATAATTGAATTGTTGGTTGCTAATCACAACAATAGGTGCATGTAAAGAGACTTACATATGTATTTCCATGTTACAACATTGTTACCAGATTAAAACTCACTGAAACGCAAAACTCTTCATGCTTCAACCACCAAATGAGCAAAAGACGAATGACACCAGAGAGAAATCCATACTGTTGCCCACAAAAATACTTCTCTGAACATCCAGAATGGGACTATTGGATTTGTTAAGTACTGATCACATCCTGTAGAATTTGTAACGGGAAGAAGCAGATCTCCAAATAGTCATTAAGAGTCCAACTGAAAATAATTGCTTGGCTTTTACTACCAGCTCACAAGACAAATTTAGCTTATTGTTTTGCTAAAAATGTGCAATTAGATCATACATTTGAACTAGTGGGGCGCACTGGTGGCTCAGAGGTAGAGCGTGCACCCCATGTACCGAGGCTAAAGTCCTCACCGCAGCGGCCGCGAGTTCGATTCCCGCCCACGGCCCTTTGCTGCATGTCGCCCCCCCCCTCTCACCCCTTTCCT
>JAOVVB010098081.1:0-13143 GCA_028570985.1 Heterobranchus longifilis | reverse complement strand
AGGGAGAGAGAGACAGAGAGAGAGAGACAGAGAGAGAGACAGAGAGAGAGAGAGAGAGAGAGAGAATGAGAGAGAGAGAGAGAGAGAGAGAGAGACAGAGAGAGAGAGAGAATGAGAGAGAGAGAGAGACAGAGAGAGAGAGACAGAGGGAGAGAGAGAGAGAGAGAGACAGAGAGAGAATGAGAGAGAGACTTCCTGCATGCTAAGAGCGAGGTATGCATCTCATGCTGGCAGCTCCACAAAGCATCTTGATTGGGGTGTGAAAATAAATTTTCAGCCTCAATTGCGCAGCAGCTGACATTATCCTGCTCCTCTTGAGTGAATTTTCCTTTGAGATAAAAAGAACAATATGCTTCTCCCTTCTCCATCTCTGACTTCTTTTTTCTGTTTTGAAAGAAAAAAAAAAAGACTAATATTATCACTGTCCTCTGCTTTCCCTGCTAATACCCCCCTGGTGAGTATTCAGTCATGCCGCAGAGGTGCAGATAATTTCCTGAGTATCAAGGAAGATGCCCTCTTAGGGGCCCCTGGCACTCAGCAGGCGTGCGGCCCCGTGATTCTGATCTCATCAAGCGAGCACGTCCGCCTCCATTAGTCTCTGGCATTGTGCTCGAAATTGCTCTGACTTGTCGGGTGATTACCTCAAATGAACAATTAGGCGGCTGGCTGTCACAATAACTTGCTCCCCGTCTGTGAATTGGCTCGCCGGTTTTAACGGCTGCTGCTGCCATCAAGGTGCTCCAAATAAATGATCCATTCTGGAGGGGAAATGTCAGCTTATAGCCCTCATAATGAATCTGTGCGCAACATCTAGTGGCTTCCACTGCAGCGGGACGATGAAGGAGACACTGCTGCTGCTGGACGATGGACTCGCTGGCAGAGGAAGTGTCTAGACTGAGCCGCGAGGACATTTATGGTGGACGCATTTTTGATTGTGAAATGTAGATTAGAGTGGAAAATATGTCGCATGCTCAGGATTGTTGAGGAGTTTGGATGGAAGTCGTTAAATTGAATTCAGTTTCAAGATTGGTCTCGGATTCTGTATGCAACTTTATATAGTAGTACTCCCCTGCTCAATTATGGCAAAAATCATAATCCAATTATTTTGGACAATATTTAGATCACGATCATGAATACATCATGAATACATCATGCTACTTTAAATATAATTAATTAAACTAAAAACAAATAATAAATGTTAAAAAAAGAAACTGGATAAATAATATTATATATTTATATATATATATATATATATATATATCGCGAGATGGTCTCTACTTTTGATTCCATCAAGAAACAATTTGTCGATCGAGAGCAAATTAGTCGACAACTATTTTGATAATCAATTAATCGTTTTTCAAGCAAGGATGCAAAACATTTGGTGGTTCCAGGTTGTCAGAATGTGCTGCTTTTTTTAGGGAGAGATCTAAGTGATGCAGCATTCATCTTCTGCACAAAACCAAAATGTAGTCCTTGTTTAAGCAAATCTATAGCGACGCACAGTCACTGCTGACAACTTACTTGAGTTGTTAATCTCTTCATCATAAACACGCAGTGATTCTATATTCATCAGAGTGTTTCCCTGTGCCCTCCCCAATCCCCCAGCCCAGAATTGGGAGCTAGTCCGATTGGTCTCAGCCACGGTGGGCAAGTCATCAGAAGGAGCAGCCATTAGTTCCGGACGCATCTCTGTGAGGCGTAGACATCCGCTAGAATGTAATCTAATGTTTGTGTGTGTGTGGTTTACGCGAGTGTCTGTCTACCTCTCAGGCAAGTTGAGGAGAGCCCCCCGCAAGGAAACCCTGCATGAGTGCAGACCAGATTACCGATCAGAGCGTGACCAATGTCAGAAAGCGCAGAGCGGAGTAATGCGGCCTAATGGCGAGACAAGCCGGGGACTCTTTAATGGTAATGAATACACAATGTGAGCCCAGGGTGGGGGGGGAGTCGTGACCAGACTGGTGAGGAAGGAGAGATAACCACAGTGTGTGGGGAAGGAGAGGTGTAATGTTTACTGTGCGTGTGTGCAGGCTGGTTGACAAAATAACAGAAACACCTTAAGCCTGGTATAGACTGTGCGATTTTGGGCTCAGACGAAAGATGACCAGACGTGACAAAATCTGTAGTCGTGGCTCCAAAGCTCTGTGAGAGAGGTTCACAGATGACTGATGTCACGGTGTGCGACCAAAGATATCTCGGGATATAAAATATCTGACAGAGTCAGAAATGTAGGATGATGGTCTCACAGTGTGTCTGCTGCTACGACCTCCGTCAACTAACCAACCGATAGAAATGAGCTACATGTATGCTAACGTTATATATGCTAACAATAACGTTACTCGAGCTCTCTTTGCAAAATTGGCATCCAGAGCCACAAGCGTGACCACATTTTTTCTGTTCCTCTTCATTTTTTTTGCACATAAATGGCACTATTGCGCAGGCTAGCTTCTTGCTTAGCATCATGTTTATCTCTGCTGCTGCTGCGTGTGGCGACCTGACGCACGCTGACCACGTTTAATGTTGACGCTGATGATGCTTCGTGCCTCGTAGCCTGCGATTCAGCAGCCGTCTCATCGCACAGTTTACATGCATCTGATTGATGGTCCTACCCAGGATTATAAGATCCATGTTGCAGTAAACTTATAAGATTGCAAAAATCTCACAGTCTGTAGGAGGCTTTACACAGTGAATCCAGAATTGTCGAACCCCCTACTGTTTTCTTTTTGCAGGTGTGTCAGCTGCATACACTGCAATGTAATGCAGGAAGATGAAAAGGCTGCAAAATTATGATAACGTGCAAAAATATAGGAAAACTTAAGTTTTAAAGTTTACTCTTGACCTTTGATCTCACCTCAAGATCCAGTTAGTAACTGCTCTTGGACTTTTGATCAGATCACATGATCTCCATCAGCACCAATTGTCATTCAAATGTAGATGTTTAAATCTCCATATTTTTGTCAGTGTTTGAAAGGTCCGAAATATTCCACTGAACCGCGAAGAAATGGACCTTGAGGTGACATTGATTTGTATTTGAGTATTTGCTTTAAAGGATACCCATGCTTTGCATATTTTAGCCCTTTTACTCACTTTTATACTGAACATTTCCAAGGCAAGATATTTCAATATTTCAAATGTGTTATTTCAGATTTTCCAGTGACTGGTTTGCATTCATGTCTCGAAAATCAATTTTCAGAGTCTTGAAACTTACTTGAAAGAGATACTGTGAGTCAGCATATTGAACTTTAAGTTATCGTTGTGGTGTCGCTGCTGCTGCTGCAAGTGCAGACTGATTTGAAAAGAAGCATTACCATGCTGTCCGTTTAACAATTATACAAACAGACTTACTTCTGGCCTTCTAACTCAGTCCTCCGCTCCACGTCGGGGTCCTGCCGGGGTCCTGCCAGGGTCCTGCCGGGGTTATATTGGCAATAATGACCCCCCTCTACATTATCCCACTTATTACATGGCTACTTACTAAAGAAATCCATAATTTGACGTAAAATATGGGCTTAAAATTATTTTATTGCTTACGCAAAAGCTGTTAGCTTACAGTTGGAACAGCGTGCATAAAATGAGTGCAGCATCTGATTAAGGTTTTCAAAGTCTGTTGACATTTTCTTTTAAATTAATCCGTCTTTAAACACTGCCAGAGCCCATACCGTGTTCTGTTTGTTGTTTACCTCATGACTGTTCATTTCTCTGTCGTCCAGCTCTGTGTGTCTTTAGCCTCTCCTGCTTCTCCTGCGCTGTTTTCTTCTTCTCTTTTTCTTTTTCTTTTCTTCACCGGGGCAGTTAACCATGAATCCAAAGTTTCATGCTTTTCAAATATATTACATTAATATTAGAAAGAGTAATGTGTTGTTTTTGCCACAGCTGGCGTTAAATTTGCCTGACTTCTTTCTGCGGATTGATGGACATGGTCCTCCAGAACTCTGTCCTTAGCAACGGTCTGTTTACATGGCAACGGTCTGTTTTACATGGCAACGGTCTGCTATAGAAAAATAACAGACCTCAGAATGTCGTGATTGACCAATCAGAATGGAGTATTCAACAAAGCTGTGTAATAAAAAACTTCAGTGCAGGCCTGTTGGTTTGTCCACCCGAGTTTGAATATATAAAGTTAATTTAAACAGCTTTTTTTTCACAGTAGTAAACAGAGAGAAGAAGTGAGGGAGATGTGGAGAGAGTGGTTGCAGCTGAGCCTGTCTTGTAGTATTTTTCATGTACCGTCCCTGTGTGTTATGTGCACAGCCTTTCTCTCCCCATGTGATGATTCCCAGCCTGGATGTAACAACAGCTTCGTTCAGGGCCAATAAAAACAGGAATTAAACATGATTAGAGCCTTCCTCATACCCTCCTGTGGAAGCCCACAGAGACTCTGTACGGCTGACTTTCACTGACTTTCTCCGTCTTTATCTTCCTCTCTTTTCACTTATCTTCAGGCCATTTTGGGGTCTACACCATTTCGAGTTGGCATTTCTATTAGTGAGCTTGATTGTGGCTATCAGCGGGAGGCTGGTGGCCATGTAGGGAAGTCATAGCAACAATGGAGGACAGCACAACATGCAGTGAAGAAAGTGTATGTCCAAAAGAAATGTTTTCAGTAGTGGCCCTGTCTGACCTGACTTGTATTTTGCTGTAGAGGCCGGAGTCTGTGTATGTTATATAATGCAACAAGCACAAAGAGAAAATCTAATGACAATTTAGGAATGATACAAATCTAAATATTCATGGAAAGTCACAATGAAGAGATACTAAGAAAGTGAACTTTTTCTATGATACTTTTGTCTTGCTATCTCATAATTTAGAGCTGCTCTGTGGATATATACTTCTGTGTTCTTTGTGTGTTCTTGCGTATGTACCGTTGCACCACAACAAATTCCTTGTATACTTGTATACTTGCATACTTGTATACTTGGCAATAAAACGAATTCTGATTCTGATTCTGATGGTAATGTGAGTATGTTGCTCAAATATTACAAATATCTCAGCAACTACTGGATGGATTGTCATCAGGTTTTGTATAAATATCCATGGTTTATGGAGGATGAATTACATGGGGACCAGTATCTTTTTATATATATATATATATATATATATCCAATACTTTTTTGGAAATACTTGCAAAACTAATGGCATTCCCTTTATCCTCACCTGCATGTTAAGTGCTTGTTAACAAAAGTTAGCATGCTAACACACAAAGATGGCAAACATGTTAAACATCATACCAGCTAAACATCAGCATGTTAACATTTTCCTGAGCATGTTAATGTTCTGACATTAGCGTTTAGCTCAGATCTACTAGCATGGCCGTATACTCTTGATCTTATTACTTAGTATCTCATCGTTTGAATTTACTGTGGATTTTTCTACTTTAGTCATTTGTATTTCTCAACATTATGTTTTGGGCTTCCATACAAGCCACTAGTACTTCATTGATCTTTAAAGTTAATCAGAAATCTCTCATAATGAGTCAAGTGTTTACATTGCTTCTTCTAGGCCTTTGATATTTTTTATGTCCTCTATAATCTCTATAAAAAGATATCTGCATGTGCAGAATCTGTAGCAACGGGACAAGATTTTGGTATCGGAAGCATTAAGATAAGATAAGATAAGATAAAATAAGATTAGATTAGATAAAATAAGATTAGATAAGATAAAATAAGATAAGATTAGATAAGATAAGATAACATTAGATAAGATAAGATACTGTTGTCCGTTCACACAGAAATGTTTCTTGCAGCCCATGCTCCACACACAGAATAGTTTACAACAATAAATAAAAACATCTGTAAGGTCGCCCTCCACCAGTTATCTGTAAGCATGACACTGGTTTCTATTTGTAGTCTGTTTGTACGAGTAGTATTGATCAATCACGTCTAAGCGGGCTTTGGTTTCTTGCAGGTAAACAGTCGTGTGGAGAGCAAAAGACGCAGAACGTAATGCAATCCTGGAAGCTATCGGCTATTGTCTGACGACGAGTTAGCTTTTTATTCGCTTTTTTTAATGTATTTATGGCTACTTGTGAAACAATCCGGTCATAGACGTCACCTCTCAACTTAAACTCGTGTCTCAAGTTGCTAATCTGACTGTTAACAAAGACCGACGCACAGAAGAGGAAGTCTTTGCACCAGAACCCCTGAAATGTTGAACCCAGAAGCTAAATAATCATCAGACCTGATGGTTTCTGAGATTAGGTCGTCATGCAAAAAGATGATGGCAGCGCTGTGTCGTATTGACATTTAGGAACATTTATTGAACATCTATTGAAGTCACAGTGTGAAGGCTGAGCAGTGACCACACAGCCTCAGATGTCAATAAAGTTAATACAAATTTTGCAGATTGTCCCTTGAATCAGCTGTCATTTAAATCTCTTCTAAAACATCCCCTTAGCTTTTTTTTTTATTTTTTTAAAAGAATCATAACACAGGATTATTCTATTATTATTGTTTTTCTCACATAGATCATTTTACTGCACTGATACAGTTTTCTCACCTCTTTGCCTTTTTATCACTCCTTCAGTCCCTCCCATCGTTTAAATCTTTGTAAAATGTGGATTCTGATAAGATAGTGAATACAGAAGGGATATCATGTGGAAAAAAGGTGGACTCTAGATAGACTTAAAACACACAGATCTCTTGAAGTCTCTTTGCCTTGGGAAACCCATTATTTGGATGATTACCTTCTGCTCATGAGCCACGCCGCCGCGGCGAGCGCCACCGACGGCAGTCAAAACGGACTCGCATTAAAATGCAGCTCAAAGTCCACACAGTCTATTGGATCCTATCAGAAGGTGAAATCTCTCTGCCAAATTGATCTGTTTCAACACACATCCCTAGATTACATTCTACAATAGATTAGAGGACTGTGGGGGGAAAAGGCATTAGCAGATATTCTCTTTTGTCAGCAGAATGGTGAGAGAGCGGAAACTTCACGCTGACTCTGTTTTAGTCTGCGAGTTGATGCTTTAGTCTCACTGTTAAAATCATAAAAATTCAATTGGTTTTCAGTATCGGGGACAGAACGTACAACACAGATAAGAAGATATTGAATTCATAGAAAAGTAATCTGTACTCATGTTCAATATTTAAGATATTAAACAGCGTTGCTCAGTCAGGCCTGGTATTAAGTGTCTTTGATCCGTCCATTTCATCCAAAGACGTAAAATGAAGCAGAAAATTAACACAGTATGGTGGGGTTATAAAGCTGCTTTTAAAGCACTTTTCTTAGTGCACTGTAGAATTTAAAATATAAAATGACAAAAAAAAAAACTTTTGGACATTAAAGATCTTTCATTCCTTCTGCCATCAGGCTGCTAAACAGTGGTCATTTAAAATTAATTAAAGTGGATTATTCTCACTTACTTGTTTATGTAGGTGTATGTAGCATATATACATATTTATTTATTTATTTATTTAGCCTATATATGTGTCGACAGTCAGTCTTTTTTTGTAATTACTGTTACATTCTTTTAAACTCTGTTATTTATATGAATTATAACAAAATGGTTTCCTCGTGTCGACCTGCGGATGTTGATCTGTTGCCTGACACACACCTGCCTGTGTGTGTGTGTGTTTCGAAGATGTGTATATTGTGTGTGTTGTTGTGTGTATGGACTGGGTAGGCTATACATTAATTGCCCTTATAGGATAAAGAAAGTTGTTTTCTGAATCTGAATCTGAAGATTTTTGTGACAAATGAAGGGCAATTCTGAAACTCTACACATATTTGGTGATCTAAACTTGATTGCTCAATATTACACCTGATGATGTCACTTTAAGTCAGGGTTGGGACCCTGAGACTAGAGGGGCCCGACCCGACCCGCCGGGTTGAATTTGGTCAGGTTTGCGCACATCTTTTTTGCTTTTTTAAAAAACAATGCAGACCTTCAAGTCTGTGTAACATCATGAATAATGTATGGACTGTGTGCCGCTTTGGGTTTTTAATCAGGATCCGGTCCCGGGCCCGGGCTCGGGTCGGGCTTGGACAGAAATGTACAAGTCGGGTCTGATTTTTCGGGCACGATCATAGCTCTGCTACACAGGGCTGCAAGACACATCTGCAGGGTCCTAAAATCATCCAGAAGATAGAAAAGCAGAAAATGCATGTGAGCAGCCAGACTGCCTCCACATGTGCTACACCAAATAACATGTATTTTGTCAGACACTCATGCAATGTTTGCTTATTTTTCTTGTATCATTTCACCTCTTACATCACAACCAGCAGTGTGTAACTGGTGACATACATGCATTACGTTCTTAAATTGAGGGATTTTTTTTTTGCAGTTCATCATCCCTGAACGTCTCGTCAACATCGTCTTTGGTTAGTTGTTTCCTATAATTCCCAGAATATATTCAAAGAACCTTCAGTGTGAAAAACATGAATGTTGGGGTTATTTCTCTTTAAAATGCCAAGTACGTCTTGCAGACAATTATTTTCTGAAAGCATGAAAACAGGACTCGTAGCATAATAATGTAAAATCGCCTGCAGTATATTGAATATACAGTTTTCTCCCATTTATTTTTGCAACTTATAAGAAGTGTGATTCTTTTTTTGTTGTTGTCAGTGTTACCTTCCATCGATGTATATGCCCCATTAGCCAGCTGCATCTTGCTGGCTCTTTCTCCTCCATTTTTAAAGCTGTAGTTTACTGCCAGCATGCTTGGTCAGGCTTGTGATTCACAGAAAAATGATGAGCTAACGTCTTACACCTGGCCAAAAAATATATGGCTCTGAAAATGGATGTTCAATATTCGAGCCACGTGAAGGGGGCGCTTGAATTAACCAGCCAGAAACTTTAACTACCTTAAGTTATTCACGCTCCAAACCTTTAGTAGCCCTTATGTCAAGATTTTTTCCTATTTGCTGTAAAATTGTGTAAAGCCATCGACCTTTCCCTCGAGGAAGATGTTGAGAGCCATCGACTTTTTCTGACCCCCTTCCATTTTATTTTTCAAGCTGTCTTAATTTGGAGTCATTGCTTGTGAGCATGACTAATAATGTCTTTTACTTAACTGGGGAAGAGAGATAAGTAGAAGAGCATCTGAAATCAATGGAGGAGGATTAAGGAGGACCCTGGGGCTTCCACTTTCTCTATTCAGACTCCTCCAACGAACACATGCTTCTCCTGAGCACCCCGAGGACACGGGGTAGGAAATACCTTTAGGCTATACACTACAATAGTACAATCGCTGTGCATAAATAATACAACCTCTTTACATTCAGATGGTTCACCAACCTTGGTAACATTTCATCGAATCCAGCTGTTTTCCCGCCTGGAGCCATCCGCTTTTATGTATATCGGATGTTTACGGTTTCGTTTGAACATTATTTGTATTGAAAGTGTTGCTTTTTCTAATGGGGGGGGAGAAAAAAAAGGTGACTTCTGCCGTGCGTCACACGGGAGCACAGGTGGGACCTTTAAAGCTGACATTTCAGTTTCAATTAATATATGCGACGTATCATCTGAGGACTTCGAAACTGTGCCGTCTTGGAGATGCTGGGGAATTCTGAAAATGCAACCTCAGCGAGGAATTGACTGCCCTCAGCTAGGAAATCACACTGCGACAAAATAATTAAAAGCCATGTCTAATTTAAATACTTGCCTCTGCACTCTAAAACACCCCTCGGACCCCTCGGTGCAAGTCTGGAATCTGCCGCCTCCACAGGTTTTGCAGTGAAATCAACCCGCGGGCGTCTGCGCCTCAGCGACGGTGATTGGACCTGCCTCTGAAACGTGTAACAGAGAAATAACACGTAACCCTTTCTGGAGAATCAAAACGGTGCCTTGCTCTGTGTGTGTGTGTGTGTGTGTGTGCGTGTGGCAAAGAACAATGTGGATCCACAGAGAGAGGGAGCAATAAGGAATAGAGACGAGTGGCTGCAGAGAAAAATAAGCAATGAAGATGGAATAAAAGGAGAGGAAAATGGTGTGTGTCCACGTGTACAGTAACCGTTTCTTACTCTGTACTCCATGTGTGTGCATTCTTACGTCTTTCTGTTACTTGCATGCACCTTCCACACATGCATGCACACACATTTGCGCCGTATGTGGCTGGTTTAGGTAACAGCCCTATTATAAGGCAGCGAAGCGGCTCAGCCACTATCCGAGGCCTTGCTGACAAAACTCTAATGTATAGGGCCTCGTGCTCTCTGTGCCGGGATTCAATTAGGATGCCTAACAGTGGGGCCTGCCTGGAATGGGATGGAGGAGTTAGAGCCCTGTCATATGGGCCCAGTGGGGCGGCAAGCCTCCACTCTGTCTGCCTAATACTGGTGTCACCGCCACAGGGAGAAGCCCACTGCCTCGGGCTCCCACTGACTGAATTAACTCACTTTATTTGTTTGTTTTTTTTGTCTCTTTCTCTTACAGCTGCACTACGACTTTTATTTAAAAACACCATTTTATCAGCCATAGGTTGTAGATTCATGCCCAGATGAAATTCAAGTGTTTACACTTCTTTGCCTACAAGAGAGAGCCAATAAATGACGAATAATATGACGAGTAAAAAGTGTGGACTAGGGTGTCGCGATTCTCCAAATTCACGATTCGATTAGGCGTTCCATTTTAAGGTCATATAGATTATGTCAATTAATTTGCACATCAAACATAAGTATTTAACCCAAACCATGATCTTTTCCCGAAAGTCCACGTGTTTAAAACAGCGACCATAGTGGCATTTTAATGCCAATCCCTGTGGTTTGTTACTAAACATGCCAACTCGTTTTGTTGTCTAAACCTACCGAATTATTCCTGTTTCACAACGTTAATCGCAACGTTAATGACGTGTCTATCACGCGACCGGGCCGTGTATTTTAATTATGTTTGTGTATATTATATAAACTGCTGTGCAATACTTTATGAGAATGCGTTGCATAGTTTGACAGGTAGGTCAGTGCGTTAAAAAGTGACCCTAAGGGGTCCTGACCGATGTGCCACTGCAACAGTCTGGTTTGTACCTACTGTCGATGCATTTCTCAATTGCCCCGCTTGCATTTTAACCCAAAAAACATATTGTTGTGGGTGATTAAATCCCCATTCATACCCTAAAATACATGCTGGAAATTCAACAGCTGCAAACAGGGTGTGTATGAGGCCGAGCACCATGAAAGTCCAAATTAAATACCAGTGGATCAACACCTACCAGCATTCTGCTATCAATTAGAGCAAAGTCAGAATTTAATGACTAATATCTCATTTTTTTGTGTGGCATAAACTGTGTGGAGAGGCATCAGCATTTTAAGTTATTTTCAGATCTGGTCATGTGTAGAATATTTAACTGTGTAAAGAGTAGTTTCATGCTTTGAATTGCCATAAATGAGGTCCTGCTGAGGACGCAAGTCATGCTTGACTTTGGTGTCTGGCTTCCCGAGTTTATACTGGAGAAGAATTCCCAGCCTGCAATTTCATACATCACGTGGAGCCCACTTTAAGCGCCTATTTGCCATTTTCTGAATCACCCTCCTTTGTACCCGCTCTGCAGCGTGTCTGCAAGCCAGACCAAACAACTCTCCCGACATGGAAGCCAGATCAGAGTGTAATCAGGGACAGAACCTCAGAAGCACACACCCGCTTCAAAACACTCAACGTGAGCGCAAAAACGTAACCAGGTAGAGCTATTCCTCGCACTGCCCGACGCCGAGGCCTCAGCGGGACGGTGGCCCCACCAGCGGCGACTCAGCGTGGGATAATCAGTGCGGAGCCGCGGCCCGGGTTACGGCGGGGGCGGGTAACGCGGGGCGGCGAGGCAGTGGGTGAGCAAGGTGACAGGGATTCTCAGGAGGAGGGGTTCTCCTGTCATCAGCAGACCCAGCGTGGGATTTTGATAATCACTGTCCCATCGCGAGGGCCCAGACCGGGGCCCCTAACCAGCCATTATTGAGTGCAATCACGGAGAGAGAGGCCCATCAGAAAGAGAGGAACAAAAAGACACAGCAGCCTGATTGAAACACTTTTGGGGGAAAGAAATGAATGAAAAGTTAGTGAGCGAGCTCCTGGTACTTCAGAGTGAAAATCTGCAGGGTTTTTTTTTTTTTACAATCAACATCGATGAAGTTAACCAGAAAAGAACAATGTTTCTTATATATGAAAATATTAGATACATTGGCAACATTTGGTAGCAGTTGTTGAACTGCAGGCGACGTGATTGGCTGAAAGACACTATGAAATAAAAATATAATAGGGATGTTAATAATTTACAGTTTAATTGTTAACTGCCAATAAGAATTTTGACGATTAATAAAATGTTTTTATAAGTAATTTAAAAAAAGTTTGTTGCATGGTAAAAGAAAAATATAGCAGGGGTCAGCAATCTGACCTGTTATGAGAATAAAAGTGACATTTTATAATAATGAGTTTTAATGATGTGTTTAATATTGAAGACTTGAACACTTGCATACTTTCATTATCATACATTATCTTACAAACCCACTGATTATTTGGAATTTTGCCCAAACACACCAAATGTTAGTTTCCTAGGATCCTTAACACAAGAGCATATTTTTTTTCTTTTATTGTACGTAATTGCATTGCTCTTCACAGAAGAATGCACACAATGAGAGCGGTTTTGTTATGATAAGTGCCAAACGTACAATTACAAGTCCCATTAACGTGCTCTTGAAAAGAACGTAGATGCACAAAAGAGATGGACTGAATACATGAGACAAAATTACAGACTGCCCCTGCTCATTGATTGTCACGGAAACACAATGAAGTCTTTAGTACAGTAGTTTTACAGAAGAGTTGGAGGTATGGTGTTTTTGTATTTCAGGGGTGACCAGGCGGGAAAAAAAAGGTGGGGGGGGTCATCCTGAATCACACTTTAATTCAACAGAAGATGACAGCCATTGTCAACATGCTTTGTATCGAGTTTAATCCCTGAAAGAAAGTAATTTAGTTCTTCGGCATGCTCTGGTAGACAAGTAGCTGATTTTTTTTTTATTCAGCGTGTGTGTGTGGAAGGTGGGTGGTGGTGGGCGACCGAAAATGTGTGTCTGTAGTGTGTGTGTGTGTGTAACAAGGTATGCATGGATACTTTACATCTCTTCTTTGTTGTCTTTGCATGAGTAAATATGAGGAGACACATTTAGACAAATTTTTTGCGCTGCATTTTAAGGTTTTCATGTGTCATTTAACGCCTCGTT
>JAOVVB010098035.1:0-13143 GCA_028570985.1 Heterobranchus longifilis | reverse complement strand
AGAAATGCACCCAGCCCTTTTCAGAAACTGTGCCTTTAAACGAGCTGTCAGGACTTCCATGAAGTTGTGATGTCACAACTATACTATATATAAGTAGAAGGTACCTCTACATTCCCCATCGGCAATGACGGTGCAGAGATGCTGAGGGCGCAGATGCGGAAGACTTGGAAACACTGACCAATCAGAGCAGACTGGGATTTTTTTTTTTTAAGAGACCGGTGCTGAAACAGAGCGTTTCAGACAGAGGGTGAATACAGGTATATTCAGATATTATGAGAAAAATATGTTTGTTTGTTTTTAACATTAAAGCATATGTGTTTGAGAAACCGCAGCTGAGCTATTGACAGAGTTTAAACACCAGAACTGAATCATGCTGATTTTATTTTTTCCACCATCCATTGTATTGTCCTATAGCACACCCCACTCACTATACATAAACTGATGCAATACAATTTGACCCAGGTCTGATATAAGCAAACCTTTTGTTAAAATGTTGTTGATTGTTATTTATTAAACACTTACATACATACACTGTGTGTTTTATTAAGTTTCTTGTATGGATGGTAAGCCTGTTGTTCCTCAGGCCTGAGTAACCCTTTGACACAAAAAATAAATTAAGTTTTTTGCCTACATAGAAAAATGAAGAGAAACACCATATGGCTTCATTTTACTGCCAGTAATTTGGTGTTTTGGCTTTGCTGTGTTTTTCCCTCCTGCTCTTTATTCTACAGGAGAAACAAAAGGAAAAATAAAAAACATAAATAAGATTACCTGTCATTCATCAGCCATGGCTGATAACACCATGGCTTGCCATTTTCTTTGTTTTGGCAGTGACATTTCAGTGCAGCGCACAACAAATCGGATTTGAGGAATACCATCAGTATAGTGATTTTGTTTTTAGGCTCAACGCCCAATTTTTGTATCACTGCTGACATTTGAGATGTCAGAGAGTTTGGAGGTAAAACAGAAACAAAGAGGCTGCTGAGGTTGTTTCTGGAAAACTAGACTTTTAAGAGAAGTATCCCAATTTGAACTGTCTACCTGCCAACTGTAAATACCATTTCTCAGAGCCAACTTGTTTAGTTTACTACTGGCTTGTTTACTTCAAACTCAGGCATCCCCAAAGCTCTGCTCCAATATAAAATAAAACACTGCTCTCTAGAGGTCAGATGGTGGAATAGAACTTCATAACACTGGATCAGATATTATTAACAAGATATATCCAATACTTACTGGTCAGACACTTTCAGGAAAATTAAGAATTTCCCATGTTTTACATTATAAACTAAAAGCACTTTTATGTTGCAGCTGGCAAAGGTAGAGCTAATTGGAGCTGATTTATATACTGCAGGGTAGATTCATCTATAGCTTAATAATACATAATCAATTATTAGTTTGTTATATTTTGTATCAACAACATTAATCCGCAAAGTACAGCCTAGCTAAAGCTATAAAATCAATGTAGTGGCATAAAAAGTACAACAACACATTTTTAGGGCAGATAAAGTTACTATATAAACATAGAAAGTAAACAACAATAATGAATTGAGTGATTCTTGACCTTGGATATAGTTTAACAAAATAATGTTATGTCTTGAGATATAGTTGAAAGCTCCAGAAAAAACTAGACCTGGACCTTAAGCTAAGATTGTTTTGTCAAAACATAATGAAAGCATAATAAGTAAGTGCAAAAGGCAGCGTATTAATGATGATTTAAATATTATATAATATCAAATTGAACATAAAAATGTAACGTCACATTTGGGAAAAGAGACAATCACACCCAGAAATCCAGAAAGCCTACAACAAAGATTCAAACCACAGCCAACAGACTATATTTGTACTCAGTCTGTCCACTAGATGGAGACATTGATGTGACTGAATATTTAGTCCCATAATACTTCAGTGTGTCTGTCCTGGTAACTTCTAAGGTTTTCATTCTGCTCTCCTCTCTGGGTGATACAGATGCAAATATACAATCGCGTTGACACACACTGTCAAGACTCTGAAGAGAATTGCAATTCATTAAATTATTTACAGGTTCTGTATTTCATAATAGTCTACCACAATAATTTAAACCGGTTTCATTATTTATAATCAACCGACTAGCATGGCCTCATAAAAGTAGGCCCTATACAAGTCCATATTTTGGTATCACCAGATGTCTCGTCACCTCTGATGTCTCTTGGATCATTAGGGTGACAGTTGCACCATATGGAGATCAGGTTACGTTATTGCACCAGATTTACATATCAAGCACAGTAGAGGAGGGTGCAGGAGAGGGCGGCTGTGGAGGGATAATGGGATTTTGGCTCCATTACACCCCGAGGATACAGTTTCAGTTTGGGTGTACTTCCACTGTGATAATTACAGCTCTGAATTCATGACAGGATTGGATGACCACCTGATATTAGGTTAACATTGATGCATTTCAGTGAGCTTATTCAAAGTTTCATGGAAACTATTAATCATTTGTAATTCAACAGTAATACAATGCTCTATCTATCTATCTATCTATCTATCTATCTATCTATCTATCTATCTATCTATCTATCTATCTATCTATCTAATAAATGAACCCTTTGATATTTTTGTCATCTCATAAATAAAGAGGAGGTAGGCAGTGATGTGATGTGTCTCATGATCTACCCGGGCTGATCCTCCTCACTGATACTCTGGCAGACGAACAGGGGGTCGCTGTTTCCCTCCCACACCAGTGCAGCGAACAAAGGACGCACAAACATGAGAAGCTCGACTGTCAGAGCGGGTGAACCCGAGCTGACCCCCCTCCGGCCTGCAGGAAGGACACACAAGAGCTTCATATGCGGCCTTCATTCACAGAAACTGGCTTATTTAACCCTTAGAGACCTGGATTTTGGAGCTAGAGTAATTATGTTGGTATCATATGAAACTAGAAGATTTAAGGAATCCATTGGTACCAACCATGTTATGGTAGCGTGTTGGCAAGGGGGGTAAATAATGATGAATTTTGGTGAGGGAAACTAGCATGGCCATTTTCAAAGGGGTCCCTTGATCTCTGACCTCAAGATATCTGAATGAAAATGGGTTTACAGACATACCCACTTTATGATAATCTCATGCAGTTTGGGGCAAAAACCTGCAGTTTTTCTCACGCACTACAAACGTGTTATTCTCGCCTCTTCTAAAATTGTGTATTTGAGTATTTCTGCATACTGGGGTCCATAAACAGTCTTGAATTACATAAACTGGGTATGACTGGGAAGATGAGATTCTTGTGGATTCAGTGAGCCCAACCGTATTCATGTGTAACCATTTCATTGTAGTGAGACCATTTTTTGAAACTTGACATCACTGTATAAAATGACTTGTTGTGACCTCTAGGACAATCAGCCTCATGAAACATTACAAACACAAACTAGAGGCCTATAGGTCATTCAGAGGATGTATAGCTTTCCTATGTATATACACAATATGGGGGTTTCTGAGCAATTTCCACAACAGAAGTGCTCGCCATCCAATTGCTGAAAAATGCAATTCTTACAGAAATCTCCAAATGTCAAACGTGTTTGATACCAAATCACAGCATGCATTTTTCTATGGTGTTCCTCAAGGTGTTTGGAATTTTTGACCATTTTTATACATTCTCGAATGGTCAAAAATTGTGCATGGGGTAAATTGTGCAGCAAATCTGTGTAACAAATGGTATCAACCCTAAAATTGCTGTAACAACATAATAGAGCATAGCCAGGGTCATCATATACTTCGATCATAACGTTCTAAGAGCTTACAATCAAAACCTTCAAAATTAAATAGGCGCCTAACCAAAACACAATGTCTATTACAGATTTATGACTAGAAAACCTTGACAAAGTGCTGAGCTGCATCTAAAATTAATCTTCAGGTTCTCAGCTTTCAGATGATGTACACCACTTATGTGGCATCTACTGCTGACCTGCTCCAGGTATCAAAGCAGACAGGTCACTGTAACAAAAGACAACTCAGGGCTGTGTAGCTGCCATTAAGGACACTGAGGTAATGTCCTTGGGTTTGGTTTTTAAGCAACCTGGGGGGAAAAGCTAAGACTTTTATTTTTTAGACTCACTGTATTTGAGTACTTCAGTATTTCTAAAATCCAAGCCCATGTCCTGGTACATAACTTCTTTTAACTGTGCCAGTCAGTGATCTCTCAGGTCACTGTATGCATACTTTACACAAGTTCCCATATTTCCATAATAAACACTGATATCAGTGGCACGCTGTAGGATGATATGCAGGTTTAAAAACGCTTGTAAACTCTTGTCCAGCCTCTAATGTCATGGAGGTACGAGAAGTGAAAATGTCATTTTTAAATGGGGTTGTTGGGGGGTCCCTGTGAGCTCTGGGTGTCCTCAGGACATTGGACAGTTTATATTTATCAAAAGTAGCACAAAAAAGAGAGTCTGCAAACAGATGGCAGTTTTTACACCAGTTTCACATCTCCCACTCACATAGATTGTTATATAATCTCCTTTTCCTTCACAAATGAGGTTTATTGAACAAAATGTGATTTAACATGGCTAAAGCTTGGTGGATTTTAACTTTGACATAAAACCGTGCCCTTATTATCACCACGCTAAACATGGATGGATTACTGTAGCCTACTGGCCTACTGGGCACAGACCCAGGGGCCCGTAACTCCTGCCCCTGACTCACACAATATTGCTGAAAACACAAAACCATCACAAAGAGATGCTAAATGACTGTAGTTATGTGTACGTTTTTGATCACGTTGTGTCTGTTTTCAAACGACCCAAAATGTCCACGAAGACACGCAAATTAACTAAAATAGCTGCAAAACAAGTACATGGAGATGCAAAGTGACCATAAAGGGATGAAAAATAACTAAAAATAGATGCAAAACCACCACAAAATGATGCAACATAATTAAAAATAGAAGCAAAATGACTACAAAGACATGCACAACAACCACAACGACTACAAAGAGATAAAAAAAACAACTAAATAATAGATGCAAATCGACCACAAAGAGAAGAAAAATGACTAAAAGACTCTTTGAGTCAGACCATGGATGTAGACGGGGTGGGGGGGCTCTTACATGTCTGTGCCCAGGGGCCAATTGTTTCTTAATCCGTCCATGGCGCTAAACCCCGAGCAGCGACACTACACTGACATGCACCTGTTCCTCATGTTGTTGGGGGACCTCCCGGAGTGTCCCTCAGGGGTCCCAGATCGTCCCTTGGGTATCACACATACACACACGCACACGCACATGCACACGCACACATGTACACGCGGATGGGCGGTGCAAGTGAGCGCGCGAGCAGCCTGCGCAGCTTTGTGCGCATGTTCTCGTGTGTGGATGGTGGAGCTGCAGGTCTTCATCATCAGTGCATGGTTGATGTCCAACTGGAAGACGAGGCGAGGATTTGCAGAATAACAACCGCGTGCAGAGATCGGAAATATCGACAAATCAATCATCATGAGCAAAATGCAGGGAGGGATGAAATGCGTGAAATATCTGCTCTTCGTTTTCAACTTCATCTTTTGGGTAAGTGTCCGCTCACTAACGGCTCGTATGGAAACAACGTTATTGCTGTTTTTAAAATCGCCGTAAGGTTTCCAACAGCTTGGTCATATTTAAATTGTTCCGTTAGAGGAGCCGGTATAGGTTTAATTTAATAATTTTAAATGATTATCAAGCTTTGTTTGCATGTGGAAAACATGTTAATGCTCCGCCTTATTGTGGTGTTTACATGTGCAACACACTGTCTATTGATAGGCCTATTGGTAGATATGGTTTTTAATTAATCTAGTTTGTGTGCAGACTGGAGACCTGGGGCAGTTTGCTCAATCCACCTGCTCGGTGCAAACTCCTCTGTGACTCTGTAGCCTGCTGTTATCCCTGAATCCTCAAAGCAATCCTTCATTTCATTATCAATCATCTTCTCTCCATCCATATCCATTCTAAATGCCCCATTACAGCTCTTAAAGTACCCTCTATCTATGAAATGTTTCTAATAATTAATGACTAAATGGAATGGGAGCCATTCACCCTGTTAACAATATGATTTATGCAGTAATAAATGTACTGTGGTCATCCTGCAGCATCAGAGCTGCAGTATGTTGCCACTTTTCCAACACACCCACTGTTCAGATGACTCTCATGTTCTCATGATTTGGCATTGTGCTGTGACTTTCCTGCTGCAGGTCTGAGAGAGTGCAGGGTGTTTTCTTTTTAACAGACAGGGTTAATCTGTTTTGGGCACATCATGGATGGTTTTGTTTTGGTCTGTTATGCTACATTAGATCTGCTCAGATAAGGTTACCTGTGGCTCCGGCTACTCTGGAGTCTCTTTCGATTTTCTGTGCAGTGACTTATCATCTGACATTATGTCAGGTCTTCAATATATATTTGGTAAACATGGTTTTGGCTTGCCCCCAAAAACAAAGCTTGTGTCCATGGGTTGTGGACATATGCAACCTGTCCTAAAGAGTGAAAGAAAGATTATTCCTTTTCTGTTTTATTTTGAAAAAGGAGAGACGCTCACAAACTGACTCTCAGGTTGCAAACCACTAGAGAACAGCGTCAGTGCCAAATTAATTGGGTTATGCTCTCACTTCTGATTGCAGGCTCTGCATACATGCATTTTGTTTAAATGACTCCCTTGTGTTAAGCATTAGTTTAGTTTGCGATGGGTTAAATAAACACATTAAAATAATATAAAATGCAAAGGCTGCAACTAGGGCTGGGCAATATGTCAACATTATATCAATATTGTGATATAAAACTATAGATATCTTAGATTTTGGACATCATAATATCATAATATGGCATAAGTGTTGTCTTTTCTGGTTTTAAAGGCTGCATTGCAGTAAAGTGATGTAATTTTCATAACTTCCAGACTGTTCTAGCTGCTTACCCACTTATTATATCCACACTACTGATGATTATTTATCAAAAATCTCATTGTGTAAATATTTTGTGCAAGCACCAATAGTCAACCCTTCAATATGTTACAATATCGATATCAAGGTATTTGGTAAAAAATATTGTGATGTGTGATTTTCTCCATATCGCCCAGCCCGAGCTGCAACTAATGATTTTATTCTCAACAATCTTTTGGTCAATAAAATGTCTGACTAGAGACCATCTTGTGATGACGTCACACCAGCCGCAACACTAAATGGCCCCTTCCCAACTTCAGACAGACAGACATCTGGCAAAGTACTCAAAACCACCTGTGTGGTAGTTCCCGCTACTAGGGATGGGACACTAATCGAAAAAACACTCACAATAAGTTGATCATGGTGAATTTCCATTATCGGGATCATCGTGAATATCCTCACGAATTGACTGCAGTTTTCTACAGTGTCTTATCTGTGATGCAATACAAATATTTGTTTCTTAAAAAAAGTTGCAATGTTTCGAGAAAAAAGTCACAATTTTATGAGAACAAAGTCATAATGTTTACAGAAAAAAGTCGTAATGTTTTGAGAAAAAGCAAAATGTAAGATAAAGGAATTCTAGTGAGTGCCGATTTAAGAGTTTTAAGCATATTTTATTGATTATCGGGATAATATCGTGAATCGCAATTATTTTGGCCAGGATAAACCTGACATTGAATTTTCATGTCGTCCCATGCCTACCTGCTACAGTATACTGTCACCTATAGGTGTCTCCAGGACTACATTTTTCCATGACACACACACGTACGCACGCACGCACAAAAGGTGAAAACAGCAGTGTTGCTGTTGCAGCTGGTAAAAATATAGTGACAAATGCACATCACAGTTTCCTAAAGCCAAAGGTGATGCCTTCAAATTGCCAGTTTTGTCCAAAGTCCAAAACCTAAAGAGATTAAATTGACTGTCACATAAGACAAATAAAAGCAGCACATCCTCACATTTTGACAAACTGGCAGAGGTAATATTTGGCATTTTCACTTTTCATTGATTAGCACAGTAGTTGCAGATTCAAACTAGACGCGATTACAGACTGCAGACTGTTGCAGCTGTCGTGGATGGATGCTCATGTTTTACAGCTAAATGATACAGTATATATGGATCTAAACGGCTGCATTGACTCATCTGTGCTCTGTAAGACGATCACTTGTGTCACCCGAACAGACAGCGGCCTCTTTGTTTAGGAGTTTGGGGACTGAAAGCAGAGCTGTTGTGGTCGCAGCCAAAAGGGGCGTACAGTACGTACGCTGTCATTTTGGGGTGCAGAGCCAAACGAGCAGCCAATGGCAGTGTGAGTTACATCATCACCCAGGCACTGTGAGGCTGGCACAGCCTGTGGCTGCTGAAATGCACCATGGGAGATGGACCATTGATGCTGTGATGGTGCCGTTAAGATCTGATACTTTGATGGATATGGAAACATGAGCTGTACAAAGTACACTGAAATACAGCTTCAAATTAACTTACATTAAAGTGCACTTTTTCTAAGGATACTTAAATAAACACTTCTAATGAAGTGAAATTAAAGTACACTTTAATAAAACATAGTGTATTACAAAAGACTTTTACTTTCCATGCACTAAATTACCGCTATGCAATTTAGTATACTTTTTAAAAGTACGTTTGCCTACAATTTACAAAACACTTCCAATAAAGGTAAACTCTTTATAAGTACACTGAAATAACACTTTTTATTTACATTTTAATACATTGAAGTTGAACTTAATGACATCCATTGTGAAGTACACTTTTTTAAAAGTACATGTTAAATATACTTTAAATTAAGTAATAACTTTAGTATACTTAAGATATATTTGTGATACACTACAGTATACTACTTTTTTACCTGGGTTGTAATTTACTTTTCAACCTGTTAATTATTTGTTCTCATTTGGATTTATTGTGTAAAATGTTGTTAAACTGAACTTCTGTTTTGTTATGAATAAAACTTGTAATAACAAGCAATATCCAGTAATACGCCGATACATATTTAGTATTATAACCCTTCACCTGTCTTTTGATTGAATATAAAACTGTCAGTTTAAACCAAATAATGTGATTTCGGAGAATGTAGAAGGTCAGAAGGATTCACTTTCTCAGGGTGACACCTGGTTTCAATCGATGGGTTTATTTCTGGTGAAGCTCGCCCGGGGAGCAATGATGTCCTCTCAATGTTGTGACAAACTCATCACACCTGATATTCTATCTTTCAACTTACTTCAACATATGACCACTAAAAACAAGATTATTTAGAAAGAGTTTTGGCTACACATGTAGCTTATGATCGGTTTGAGTCTAAACAAACTTTTAGTCGCTAAAGAGTTGATGCATTAACATCTCTGGTTTGTTTGGAATAAACAGAAGAAAAAAAGTGAGCATCAGGAGCCACTTTGCAGACGAGACAAAGACGAGAGTGCCACCTGCAGAATATTAATCAGCAGAAGAGACGGAGAAACAAACATGATGGGCCTCAGTGTTTAACTGTGAAGGGATTTCTGGGCAACAGCACTGACAGCGTATCACCAAAGACATCGCTTCATTTCTAAAAATAAATGGGGACTACATTTGAAGAAGGTTGAAACATTGTGCATTACTATTCTGTAAAAGTGTGTATTGATTATATAATGTATGGTTCCTCAGCTGTCGGGCCTGTTGGTGCTGGCTGTGGGACTCTGGCTCAGGTTTGACCCAGAAACAGTGGAGCTACTGACCGGTGACGGCGCCCCCGACACCTTCTTCATCGGTACGTCCTCCTATCACACTTTACATCTACACATCCTAAAATATGGTGCAAGATTATGAAATCAAATGCCCTTAGTTGTTTATTTACTTTATTGTGTTAAACTGTTGGACTATCTTGATTCAGTGAAGTCATTTTAAAGGAATACTTCTTGCAAAATGATCATTACTCACAGAGTCTTATATTGAATTATTTTTTGTTGCATGATGGCTCCACGGTGAACGAAGAATCCAAAAACAGAAAAGATTTGATGCATTGAAGTAATAGGGGGCCAAGTTTAAAACATCTGTTTACAAACTAACAACTCGTGCAGTCAGATTGTCCTCCAGAGCAAAACGACAGCAGTTGTTTGTTCCTACTCTCTAATACGACCCATGTGAGCGTTTAGTAAAATAGCGCCCCTAGTGGTTGGAGTAATCACGAGTAATCATGGCCCATATTGACACTTTATTGTTAGGTGGCGCCCTCTAGTGTTTGTAGATATTCAGAAATCCAGACGCTGTGTAACAGAGTATTCAGAGCAAGAAGCACGTTTAGGGTGGATGGGTCAAACAAACACAGGTCTTTCACTCAGGAGACTGTTGTTCATGTCCAGTTTGAAAATAAAGTTATTTTTAACTTAACGTAACAACTGGAAGTACCTCATGTTCCGTGTCGTGGGGCGTGCCACGGCATGTGACGCGGGTGCAAGGAAGTGATTTAATGTCTCAAATATAGTGATTTTAACCCAAACCATGACCTTTTGTCTAACCCCACCAAGTTGTTTTTTTTGCCTAAACCTGAACCTATCGCAACAATGTCTGTTTTAACAATGTTAATGGCATGTTTAAAATCGCGAATGTAACGTTTAGGTATGAGGGCGAAAAATGCTCATATGGGTCATATTTACTCCGACCGCTAGGGGCGCTATTTTAGTAAACCCTCATGTGGGTCGTATTAGAGAGTAGGAACAAACGACAAATATGGTCATGTGGTTTGGAGGACTTGTGCAGTATATTCAGAGTCTCCGAGAAGCTTGCGCAGATGCACTCGTCCATGCGTGAGACTGTGCATCAGTGTTGTAAATAGTAAGGTTTGAGCGATAATGTATGTGTTTGGGAAGTACTGAGCATACAACTGGATAAATGAGACGTGGATTCATCGACTGTAGATGGATGAGGCGTCTCCACTTCTTCCCACTGTACAAAAGTGAAGCCAAAATATCCCAGATACAGGCGCCGCCATGTTGTAATGACAAAAAAATTAAAACCAAACTTATCAGAAAAATGAACACCACCAGGGGGCGATCAAGATGATTTAGTTTCACTTATGGGGAGCTGTCAGACTGTCCATCTTTATATACAGTCTACGATTATACTGCACGAGTTGTGTGAGAGCTTGTAAACGGAAGTTTTGATATAGTTTTGCTGTTGTTAAACGCTGCCCCCTATTACTTCAATTCATCAAGACTTTTCTCAGTTTTTGGATTCTCTGTTCACCGTGGAGGCATGCAACAAAAACAAAGTTTTCTTCAGAAATTCAACACAACACTCTGTGAGTAACTGATGTACAAATGGTCTTTTTGCGGGTGAAGTATTCCTTTAAAACTGAAACTAATAATGAAACTCAGAAGTGCCTGTTTTTTGTATATCCACCACTCAGCAATGCAGATATGGGCTGCAGCTATTTTTCATACCAAGTAATGATATGAGGAAAGAATTTCAATATTTCTATTGAAGAATTTAAATGCTCTGTTGCTGATAAATTTCCTCTCAAAACCAGAAGGTAGTGAAAAATGCTCAGAGGTATAATTTTTCTGGAGATTAAGACACATTTTCGATATAAAATAAATCTAATTTAGGTGTAAAATGGCCCCAAATCAATCTCCTCTTCAGAGAACACAGGGCAGATTTCACGCCCGATGACATTTTATGGTTTTATGGTGTGCTGTAATAATCGTTTAACAAACCTTTGTTAACTTCCCGGGGGGATTTCCCACCATTTTAACCGAAGAACCTTTCAGCGGCCGCAGGTGTTGCTGAGCGCTTAACAGGCACATTTTACCCTCAATGCATTGTGATGCTTCATCACTTCCTCCGCACGATGGAAACTCACTTTCCTGAGTGGTCTCAATCATCATTTATATCCTCACTTATTCTGCATGTTTTTTTAAATGCTCGGATGTGCCACCCACTCACGTGACACATGGTGCTGAGGGGGAGTGAAAAAGGACACGTCAAACGATTATTGACATGCACCATCAGTGGTAGTGCTCTGGTTTATGGGTTATGGAGAGAATTGCTCATGTTTACAAACACTGATTAGATTTTCCTTTCACTGGAATAATAGGCCGACAAAATGATCAATCAGAGACAAACAAACCAGAGCCTCTGATTCATGAACAGCTCTGCCTCTCTGCTGAAATATCTTATACATTTGGAGCACTTTGTACTCCGGTGGCTTTGATTGATATTGTTTCTTTGCAGAGCTCTGAATAAAACACACGGTGTCTGTGATTAAAACATACAGTAGAGTGGACAAACAGCCTTCAGTGTGTCGTAGTGCAGCACATTCTCATAAACGGGTCGTATAATGAATACGGAAATGTAGCACAACAGTTGGTAGATAGAATACATGTTCTGTGTTTCGTTTTAAATACATGTGCCGGTCGCGTGCGTGATACACACGTCATCATCGTCACAATTAACGTTGTGAAAAGGGACTAATTCAGTAGGTTTAGACAATAAAAATAGTTAGGTTTAGGCAACAAAACAACTTGGTATTGTTAGTAAAAAAACACGGGGATTGGCATTAAAATCACTTCCCTGTTCCATCTTTAAATACATGTGTCGGTCGCGTGATACATGCGTGAAACACGCATCATTAACGGCACGATTGACGTTAAGAAACTGGACTAATTTGGTAGGTTTAGGCTCCAAGTAGGGCTGCACAATATATCGTTTTTTTTAATCGTCATTACAATATCAACTTGCACAATAAACTGATGTGACTGTTTATTAATTGCAAGTAATATCGTTATCGCAATATTCAACAACGTTATCGCATATTTTCCTCATATCATGCAGCCCTGGCTACAAATATACTTAGTTAGGTTTAGGCAACAAAACAACTTGGTATTGTTAATAAAAAACTCAGGGATTGGCATTAAAATCCCCACTTCTGTGTTCCGTTATAAATACATGTGACGGTCACGTGATACACACGGAGCGTGACTTTGTGTTTTTTAAACCTGGGCCTCATGTCTCACAATTACGTGTGTTATGTACAAATTACAGTGCATTACTTTTCAAAGTCATTGCTACGAACAGGGAGTGAGACCAGGCTGAGTCGTGGTGCAGGACTCCATACAATAGGCTCTCTCTCTCTCTCTCTCTCTCTCTCCCTCTCTCTCTCTCCCTCTCTCTCTCTCTCTCTCTCCCTCTCTCTCTCTCTCTCACTCTCTCTCTCTCTCTCTCTCT
>JAOVVB010098025.1:0-13143 GCA_028570985.1 Heterobranchus longifilis | reverse complement strand
CCCACAAAAATAACACAGAGGGAAATTTTTTTTTTTTTAAAGGTCAATTGTTGGCCTGCATCAGGTATGTCATGCCAATGGCTGAGGGCATCGTTAAAGCCTGAAAGGACAGTGGTGAATTATCAACTAAACAGAAAAAATGTGGTCAAAACAAACATGAATTATAGGGAACTGAGATCTTGGTAAAGTTCATAGCATCATAAAAAAAAACCTGATAGGAGAAATCAGAGCTATGTTTAATAGTGAAAGTAAGAGCACTTCCACACACACACACACACACACACACACACACACACACACACACACACACAATATGACAAGAACTAAACAGGGACTAAACAGCTGTGTGTCTATAAGAAAACAACTTGTTAGTGAGAGTAATCAGAAAAAAGGTTCATGTGATCTGATGAGTCCAGATTGATCCTATTCCAGCACAATGGGCGTGTCAGGGTAAGAAGGTAAGCGGATGAAGCGATGCACCCATCATACATAGTGGCCATTGTACCAGGTAGTGTTATAATCTGGGGTTGCTCAGGTCTAGACTCAGCAACGTTACTGTATGTGGCAATAAAATGAAGTCAGCTGATGACATGAATGTGCTGAAAGACCAGGTTATCACATTAATGGAGTTTTCTACCCCACTGGCACAGGCAAATTCGAGGACTCAATTTCTGAGTGTTTCTGGGAGCATGAGGAACCATTTTTGCACACAAACCAGCCTCCACATGCGTGCTGCAATCTAAGCTAAAGGCAGTCAAAAGAACTCTTTGAGTGTGTCTCTTTTGACCAGACAGTATATATAATTCTATAATTATTTCAAATAATTGAAATGAAGGATCTTTTCGCTAGGACCACCAAGAACAAACAAGCGCAAACAGCACTCTACGGCCTGAGCTCACCTTCTTGTGTTTCTTGCTCATCCACTTATCCCAGCTGTTGAGCATCTCCAGCCACTTAACCTCTCTCTGTCTCAGCACCTCGGGAGGGACGTCCTCCGCTCTGTGGGGGACATCATAAAGCCATTAATCGTCTTATACACACATTCGCGCAATGCAACATTTATAGCTCACTGAATTTAATAACAGTACAGGAAATCAGACACTACTTTCCACTTTTAAAACTAAAGCCTGGCATATATTTAGACAAGGATGGCAGACCCACCATCCTTGTGAATCCCAGTGTTCACACGGAGATGCACACTTTAAGACACTTTAAATGGCACGACAGAGCTAAAACATTTCTGTCCATCATTTATAAATTCCATGAGCAACTTTACATACAGCAATGTAAAAAAATAAAATAAAATAAAAAATCAGACTTTTTCTTTAAAACCTTCCACCATTGTTGAGAGTGTCGTCCCGAGCCTTGCCTCAAATCTAATTCTCTGACTTTACTTTAAAAAGTAAGAAAATCTAGAAGAAAGGAACTCAAACTAGGCTGGTCAATATGTTTGAATGTGATTAGAGGCATTGTCCTTCAAATGCTAACTGCAACGGGCAAATCAGGTTAGTCTTAATACTCTTTTTGTAAGTCACTCTGGATAAGAGCGTCTGCCAAATGCCTAAATGTAAATGTAAATACTCAGTAATGTTATGGAATAGTAAAATATTGTCCAACCACTAGGCCGTGGACTGGTACCAGGCCGATGATGATTTGGTACCGGGTCTCACAGAAAGAACTCAACATATATATTTTCATTTTATTAAGTCTGCAGTTGTTTTTTTTATTTTGAAAAATGATGAGATGTTCTACATAAAACTGGTCTGTGTTGCAAAAATTTGAGTGGTTTGAGACAACTTGAATAGTGCATAAGGATGCTATTTGAGACACAACACAAACTTGACATGATAATATACCACCCCAATTAATTAATTTAAAATCATTTCTGAAGCATGAAAATAAAGCACCAGACAACCTCGGGATGCATGGGGCAGCTGTCTTACAAACCCAGAGGCACAAGCAAGTACAACTCTTCCACACCTTCTATGCACTCCATTCCAGACACACAACGGCAGCCATTTCATCTGTTGGAAATGGACATGATTGTCTCGTATCAGTGTAATAAACAAAGAGGATTAGGTAGGACCATTTGAAAGACAGCTGCTATAACTTTTTGTTGTTTTTCTATAATTTTTTTAATTGTTTAAACTCTTAACAGCATTATCAACTAGGGCTTCATCTGATTCATCTGACGGTTACTTAAACAATTAATCAGATTACTATTGTCACAAGTACTCATTTGGCCTTATTAAGCTTTCAGCTTTTAAATTTGGCTTGAAGTTGTTTTGTGCATGTGACAACTAAGAATTAAGTTAATAAGGATGAATACTTCATTAAAAGTTTACTGAGTAACTTTCCTCATGAAACAAAATCTAAAAACAATGAAAAGCAAAGTAGATGCAATAAAATATAACTAATAATTAAAGCTTAAAAATTATAGATGGTAATTATGAGAGTTATGTTAAGAAAACTGCGATAAAGTCTGTGGTAAAGTGAAGGGCTGGAGATTAAGGACAATAAGAAAAGAAAACACACTTTAGGAGAATGTGGCCAATTAGTGTGCGTGTATGTGTGTATGTTTGTGTGTAAGAGAGAGAGAGAGAGAGAGAGAGAGAGAGCTCAAAAGCCAGCAATAATTTACGTGTGTGTGAACTTAAAATTGAACTTAAAATTGAGGAGAACTGGAAATAAAAACCCGACTCACAGCAAAACACAGTCAGTAATTATCCACATTCTCTTTGGATGTGAATCCTTTCAAACTAACGTGAGAGTCGTCTTTCACAAAGTGGCCACGCCCCCACCAGAGTCTTTCCATCCGATTTTAGCGCCTGTTTTGCTCAAGAGTTAAGAGTGAAATGTCTCCATATTTTTGCTCGCTTCCCTCCAATTCACTCAAGTAAGCCTCACACCTTTGTCAGAACGCTAACAGTTCATGTGATGACATCATGAACAAATTGACAAATACATTTGTTTATCCATATACTAGCATACAGCCTAACCATCACCATTTTTTTATGTTTAATGTCATGCATGATGATTCGAACTTTCAGTGATCAGCACATGAGCCTTTGAATCTCAGCTTGTTCCCACTGTCAGGTCAGAGGAGGTCATGTTTCACAGTAACACTCCAACCGATTCAGTGTGTGTGTGGGAAAGACATCCCAAGAGATATCCCAGAGCTTCTGGTGATGAAAAGCAGTCTTTATTAAACACACCCTTATTGTGGAGTAGCTGTGTGAGTGGGAGAGCATGGAAAGAACCACATCATCATCATCATGAGACATAAAGTAAAAATTGAGCCCTCATCAGGGATGTGTATTACACTGTGTCTTCACTGTGCATCTTGACACAATTAACAATCGTATGTATTAAATTTGAGATGTTAAACCTCCTTTGCTGCTTTGCTCTAAAGCCATTCAACTACCTCATGGAGTCTCAGAAACGTTACATGTCGTGAATGCTCTTTTTTCTAAATAAGATTTTATCATTTGGATCAGACAGTATATACACGTTGATATACTTACTGTAGGAGAGAGATACATGATAGCAGCTAAACAGAGAGAGAAATAACCCCACGTTAGGACACGTGCAGGACCCTGACATATCCTACACACTCTGTGAAGGTGGATTAAAGGGCTGAATTATCATCCTATTAGAATACAGCATAACAGCGCTGTACGGTCAGGTGAAAGTGAGACACTGAAATGAGACCCAGGCTGATTGGGTGTTTTAGTGGTGCGTGATAACATGCAGCGCGGTAACAGCCGGCGAGGGCCGTCAATGCGGTCCCCCACAGGAAATACACACTCGGGGCAAACAGGAAGCCCTGAGCCAATGGAAAGAACTTTCCCCTTGTTCTCCTTCCTCCTCAATGCATTTCCTGGAACTAAGCACAAAACTTAACACATCAAACCCACCAGCTGAGGGAAGAGAAACTCATACAGTGGCGTACAGCTCGTACTGGTAGACACAGTTCCTATCTGATATTTTCTACAGGTAGAGAGGGAAAGTGAATGAAAGGGTGAGATGAGGAGGACAAAGAAGAATAACTGTGGTGAGGAGCAAAAATAAAAAATAAAAATGGAGAGGAAAGAAAAAAGTAGAAAGAGAAACGTAATAAATACTGAATACTAAGTGCCCAAAACATGTTCGTTTTTTTCTCCATCCACAAACTGTGTGAATTTTGCAAACTGAAATGGTCTCTTGGTATTTGAATATTAAATTGCGTTTTATTTCATCTGAATCTTTATCTTCCTGAATGACCAACACACAAAATTAACTAGACTAGGAAGAGCATGTAAAGGCTCATTAGGGCAGCATTTATAACTCCTCAAGTCTTGGCAAAAAACAACAACAAAACAAATAATCCAAGTAATAAGACTCTATTACAACTTCACAGACATGTGACTTAAACTCGTGAGAGTCCTTGTGAACCGATCCTCATGATCTATAATGAGTGATGGTTAACCAAGTTACTGCTTACCTGAGCTTTGTCTCTTTTTCCACCTACTGTAAATGATTTAAACATCATCAAGTCAGCTGCTTCCAGTTAGACGGTAAAGTGTGTTTTAGAAAAGACGTCTATGTTAGCTCAAGTAACTCAGTTAGCATTAAGAGCAAAATTCAATGCTATAATAATATCTCTAAACCATATTGAGTAGGGACAGGAATCAACAGTCGCCACCTGATAGATATTATTACGATACCTAGGTGCCGATATTCTTATAATGTTAAGACCTTGAACCCTTAAAAAACTTTCAAGTTTTATACTTTAGCTTTATCCAATAGCTTCACACCTGATCTGAACATGAGTAATTAAATCTAGCCCATTTCTCATGACATTTGTTTTCTTGCTTAAAAATCAAGAGCAGCATTTAAATAATTTAAACAGATTTAAAATTTTACTTTATATTAAATGTTAAAAAGCAAAATATTCAACCCCCACCCCCTCCCCCATCTCTAATATGGAGTATATCATATCAATAATAATAGCTGACCCAATAAACACTCCCAAGGCCTGACTGTCTTCATCATGACCTTTTTCTCGCCGTTCAGAGTGAAATGTCAGTGGGTCTGAATCGCCACACTGTTTCAATGAAACAAACATTCTGCTTTCTGTCTCACACAATCCGCCTCCACCCTAAGCTTACGCTGGACATCCTGAGAGCTAAAGCCAGGAGATTTATTTCCTCTGAAAATAATCTACTCAATAGAATTATTACACACACTGGATATAAATCTGTTCCTGTATGTCGATGCAGAAGGACAAGGTGTTAAGGTTGATGAAGGTGAAGGAACTCAAGTGTCCTGCACAGAGCGCTGACTGAACCCAACTCAGATAAACACATTCAGGATGAACCGGAAGTGGAGCCTCCTCAACATCACAACGTCACTAACCCCACTAATGCTCCTGTATGTAAATGAACACAACAGCCACGCTCCAAAATCTAGCAGGAATCCTTCCCAGAAAAGTGGAGTTTATTACAATAGGAAAAAAGGGACTAAATCAGGAATAGGATGGGCAACACGCCCACAAACGTGACTGGTTGAGCACAGACAATTTTTTGCCCATATGGTGCATACCGAAAAACATTTCCTCTGTCTGAGGAATCGCTCTTAGTGTTTGTGTTTCGACGCAAACCCTATTTATATCCATGAGCCATCTTTCCCAGATAAACCTTGATATTTAACCCACATCCAAGTAACAATGCTGTATGTTGAATAACACGATACATCCTAGAAAGCACCAGGCGCTCATTAACGGCTCAGCTGACCGCTTGATTGAACCTCTTTTCAAGAGAATGACTTCAGATACAAATGTGGAATTGTGCTAGACACATAACAGACCATTCATAGTGAACATGCTTGCCTTTTAAGCCTTTAATTACCTCAAAATGTTAAATTGATTTGAGTCCTGTAAGTCCAGGCCTCACTGGAAACAACAAGCTGTGTTGTTTGAAACCCACTTCAATTATTATATCAAACTGTCTCTAACGTCTGGTTGCCATGAAGAACCAAGCTTCATGTTAATAAGAATCATGGACTAATTCTTGGGACTAACATCTGATCTTGGGAATTGAACAGAGTCCAGAGGCTATTACATCTCCGCTTCAGAGTTTTACTTTTAGCTTCAGCAGCAAAGCAGTGACCAAACTTTATGCAAATAGCTCAAACAACAAACCGTCACAATCGACATTAACACACACTCATATAGTGTATGGCATTTAGCGCTGGCTTAAGCAGAACCTACATACTTCCCCTGGAGATTCTGATTGAGCACCTAAAAACAAAAAAAACAAGATTGCTGAATAATATTTTTTAATCGTAATAATGTAAGAGTTAATCGTAATAATGTTTCGATAACTGTGTAATACAAGTAATACTTGTTTAAAGAAAAATAAAGAAGTGCACCCAACTTTCAGTTCTCCAATGTTATTTTAAAATCATATTTCCCTAGCAATAATACATTTGATATTTAATGCAAAAGGTATTTTATACTCTCATAAAGGTAGCAAAAGAAAACAACGTTCGTTCATAGATCACAAGTCTGAATCCCTAAGAGCTATCCGTAGATGGTGAGCCAAGGGTGCAAAATTGGCCATGTACTCTGAGTGAAAATGGCATTTTCTCTCTCTCTCCCTCTCTCTCATCTGTGTCTGCAAGCTCATGTACGCAGAAAAGGGTGGATACCGCATGGGATTACTCAAGCATAGAATTGGGTTCATGCTTTACTTTTGTGCATATAGGTTGCAAGACTGACAAAACCCACATAATAATATGAAAGCAGAGCTGTTTCTTTGTATCCTAAAATGACTTCCCCTTCGCCCATTTACCCAGCCATGACGACCATCACATTATTTACGTCCCTGTGGTTGTGTGGGTGTAGTTTACGTCAGATGTCAAAGCTTCCAATTTTAGTCTTTTTCTTGAAGTTTCTTCTTTAGGATATTTTAATAATGTTCTGAAGCTGTCAGGTATATATATATATATATATACCTCATTGTCTACTCAGTTATCTAGTCATCTTTATATTTAACTAGCTGGGTACTGTTTATCTGACTAGCTAAAGTTTCCAACCGTGACACCATGACAAGTCCAGATAGAACACCAAGGACCAGTAACACATTCAAACAAAGATGCACAAACCTCTTGTAGATGAGTTTGACAATGTGTGTTCTGTGCACATAACTAACTAAGCAAACCACAGCTAACCACATCCACCAGCGCCCGATTCCTCCTATTTACTGGCTCAGAGCAGGTGCAGCACCTTTTTTACTAATGTCGACAGGGACATTGTTCACATACAGATGATGGCTTGAACCTCAAGCAAGTCCTACGGGATTGTTTTTCATCTCTTAATAACTTTATTTACATGACAACTAGTTTAATAGCTTCTTAATTTAAAAATCAGCTGGTTGTATCTGTCTATTCTGTTTACAGATATAGCTTATAGCTATCCCTTAACATGATTTAGTTTAACTGTGATGATCAGATGCCTCACTGAAGCTCATTCACTTAAATTTAACCAAAGCAGCTTCTTACACTCGAGCTCTGGTCACTCTCTGTGTGCAGTTCACAGGTTTCTCCCCTCTGCAGGTTCTCTGCTTAACTCCCAAACATACAACATTCAAATCTGCCTGCGTCACTTGGGCGAATGTGTGAAGCCCTGGGATCCTAAACAGGTTGTACTGCCTTTTGCATAGTATTCCACTGTGACTCTGAACAGGACAATTGTGGATGGATTGATAAATCAATGAATGAAAGTTTGTATGGATGGATAAACAAATGAATAAACAAATGAATAGACAGTGGATGATGTGGCAAGGTGGTTAGCACTAAGGCCTTGCACGGATGAATTCATGTATTTATGGATGAATGAACGTATAAATAAATGGAGAAATAAATTCAAGCATGGACAACTGGATAGATAGATGAACAGATGGAAGGATAAATAAATGTAATGATGAATTAACTTCTCCATGGATGTATGGATTTAATAAATGAATGAATGAACTGATGGTTTTATGGATGGATAGATGGATGGATTTCCTTCCTAAACTCATGATGCTCCCTGGAAACCAAAGAACTACGATACTAGAGCATTTCAGCAAGGATACAAACTTTCAAAAGTGTAATAATAACCAATAAACTAAACTAATGTTTATTAAACACCGTAGTCTTGTTTAATAACTAAATTATAAACAAAAACCGCTTTAGAAAGGGGGCACAAACTTTTGCACTCTACTCCAAAAACTCATTATAACCGGGTAAATCTATCAAAGGGTGTCTGACTTCCTAACAGCAAAGCAGACCAGGTTTTTTATGATAAAGAATGAAATAATAAACTATAGTAATAATAAAATAATAAACTAGTGAACAGCTCACGGGTCCTCGGTGCTCTGCTGAGATCCGCCGACGAAGCCGTACTTATCCGCCTGGGTGTCCGGGAAGCCGTTCAGCTCCAACTCGGAGCCCGAAGACTCGCCTTTCAGTCCAGATGAACTTTTCCCATCTTTAGCTTGAAATCCGTTTCCTTGAATATGAATTTGAGACATTTTTGTTCATCCAGCTTCTCGGAGCAGGACTAACGCTAGCGGTTTGCTGATCAGCTTCAGCTCCGCCGACTGGCAGCGCGCGCGTCTTCCTTGTGGATGCTGCGATTAATTTAGTTTAGCTTAGCTTAGCTTAGCTAGCTAGCGTTAAAGGAATTCACCTGAAGTGTCCGTTTTATTTTTTATTATGGCATGTCTATCAAAACTGGATGATAGTTGAATCCCTCTAATGTATTTCCCTGTGAATAAGTGTCGTCTTAAAAAACGCAACCTTACTGTACACAATAAATAAATAAACAAACAAACAAACTATGAACTCTTAACTGTCGAGTTAAGTTCCTAAGATAGCGAACTGGCTGACTGGCGCACGCGCGCAACGTATAAATCATAGAACGTTCCAGTTAGTTGCTAGGCAACTAGATTTTATTTTATTTATCGTTAGCAAATCTAGCTAATACATAAACTAGCCGATTATTATGACTATACGTGTCAGCCAGCCGTGTCTAAAGGCTTTGCTAAAACATTCCACAGCATTAAATGCTCGAGGTAGCATTAAGTTAAGACAAAGTTATCTTTTCATAATATTAACGCATTTATTTGAAATCTAATTCCATCCATTAACTCCCAAACGTTAGCTCATGCTAGGTAACGTCAAGCACTGCTTGGAGGTAGGGTTGCCAGATTTTTACAGTAAACCCCATTAAAAAAATCCAGCTTCACTTCTACAGAATCAACCACCTAAATAATTTAACAAACGATATAAATAATATAATTAATAATTAAGCACAAAACACATTAATTTACAACAAAAGTGCATCCTGATATGTTTTATTGCGCTTATACCACTGGCAGTGATTACTTTTAATTAATTAGCAAATTACTGAAATTGTTATAGTTTATTATCTACTTATGTTGTTTTTTTAATGCTGTGAAACATCCACAAAATATGTACATTTATTTTATCACTTATGGCAAATAGTAAAAAAAAGTCTTGAAGTTTAGTATATGACAAATTAAACACAAGTCCCTTGTCCGGAAGAGTTTAGGATTTAACAAACAACCTGACTGTTACAAAGTACTGAGACAGGAGACTCCCTCCATGTCAAATAACCATTTCCCAGAAGAAAATAATTTAAACAATAATACATTTTTCTTTGTTAAAACAAACAAAAAAACCTATAGAAATTTCTCATGAATAAAGGTGTTAAATCGATTAACATTTACAGAAGACATCAAGAACAGTACGATGATGAGACTCTTAGCTGCAATAAAACATTCAAATGGTGCAAATATTTTCTAGACGGTGGTACATCTGTGAGTGACGACCTGTGAGAGCCCACTGTATTCGTTCCCATGTACCTTGTGCCACTGTTGGGCCCTTGAGTAAGGCCCTTAACCCTATTTGCTCCAAGATCGTCGTATAATGGTTGACCCTGACCCCAGCCTACAATCAAAAAGCAGGGATATGCGAAGAATAAAAAAATTTATTGTATGAACTGTTGGAGGAGGAACATTGACCCACACTTAATCCACATAATTAAGTACATATGAGTCGCACAGATATTATTTACAGTAATGTTCAAAAGGTAGTACACCCTCATTTAATTCTGTTTTTTAAATTATTTTTTTAAGAAAGCTGCACATAAGCAAATACCCAAAAACTTTAATGAACTGAAGCAATGCTGTGGGGAAGCAAGGACCAAAAAAAAAAAAAATGGATTTACAACCTTTTGAATCGTGAGGGTACTTAGTGTCGTCCGTGTGTTTTTTGATTGTTTGTTTGTTTTGTTTCATTTTTTAAAATAAATAATGGCACACTGAAATAAAGTTATATGTTGGTGTTTGCTTGAGGTTGTTTTTGTTTAATACTGACACCTGCTACGATCGGGTGATTTTTATTATGTTTTTATACAAAAAAACTTTTAAACATAATTGTACATCTATTTACAATGTGTGATAACTCTTATTTTTAAGAAAATAAAAACAGAACAGAAACACACCAGAAACTCTCTTAGGAAATCTGGAATTCCTACCAGAGAAACCAGAATGGGTTTTAGTTCCAGATTTTCTACATTTCTGTGGAAGAGGCTCGATTTAGGGCTGAGTTTGCTGTACTGAATGATACTGATTGGGCGGACTTTTTACACAACAATCCACCTACAATATAGGTTGTGTGGCAAAGTGGTAATGTTTCCATAATGTTTATGTTTTTACACAAGTGAACTCCAAGCATACAATATGTACTTGGGCATGTAATTAACACTATTTCAAGGCCATTGTCATTTAAAATGGAATGGAAAGGGTCCAATCTGGCAACACATGAAAAATTATTGTAGCCTTAGGCAATGTGCTTTTGTGCTATTATGACAGCTAATATATTTAGATTCTTATTAGGTCTTCCTTTGAAATAAAGAATCCAACCAAACATGTTATTCCAGTTTGTTGTTCTTTTCTTCAATTACAATTGTGCGTTTCAAGATATGAAACCTGCAATGATAAAAGGCTGCAAGGATCAATCACTGCATCCTTGAAGCATAGGCAGATAACACGTTTTGGCAGATGGCCATGACCCTTTAAGATTTGGTTTGTCCAAATTAAAAATACAAATTAAATTAAAAAGATTAAAATAGATAAAAATGTTAACGTTTTCGTGTTTCTAATATCAGCACGACCGTAACGCTGTCAAACGCACAAGGGTGTTACAGCCATGCTGATATTCAGCACAACAGCATGATCCCAAGTGTGATATTTATTTTATACAACAGTTCAACAAACACTATTTGTTATCGACAGATTATGATTTGTTTCTTTATTTAACCAGTTATTTTTGCTTCAGCAACACAAATATCTCCATGACTGACAGTTAGCGATCGACAGTTAGTTTAATTAACAGGGCTGAAAGTAGTTTTACATTTTTACAGGTACAATGTAGCCAAAAGGTGAGGAGGATAAACCATAGATGCGGTGGACAATCCTGTAAATACTGTGAATTTCTCTTTATATTATCACTTACTCCGCTTTAGAATATCAGCTACATTAACTTTCAGGCTTCGGGGTTAATAGTGTTGCATGGAAAATCGATGCTCTAGCGTGTACAATCACTTGATTGGTACACCATTTGGGAGCTAGCCTTGTATTAGAAGCTAGTTAGCTTGTCTCAAGTGTAAATAAAACAACACTGAGGCAATTCGGGAACAACTTAGAAGCAATTAAGTAGACTGTGTTATCTAAGTTGGCATAACAATATCAGATGTGTGTTCTTGCTGAAAGTGCTTCTGTGACTGGTTTTAAATGTGGGTTTTTGGCAGGCAGCTGCTCTCTCCTCAGCACTGCGGACCGTACAGACCTACTTTACTGTCTGACCAACAGTTTAACAGTCATTAAGTGTAATTAATGATTGTAGAACACCTGTAATACATAGTGATACATTACTGTTCACTTACCAGTGCTGTTAAACGTCCCAGTGCTGTTACTGTCCATTATTATCACCACTTCATTAAAGCACTAATCAGATTGCTTGGTCGAAAAAAACTGTTGTATAAATTTAGCTTAGAGCATTCACGTATTGTAGACCAAAATGTAAATTTGCTTTTTGACTGATTGTTCTAAAACTTTGGACATCTTTTCATGATGATGCCATGCATATGTATACCAAGTTACATGTTGATTGATTATTCTTCATGGTGTATGCAAGCTTTTGATTGGCTGAATTTTGATTGGCTGGTGGTGGTGGGCTTTTATGATCATGGGCCATGTATTATAGGTTCATTGGCTAATATAAGGCAAAAAATTTGGGAAGGCAACTTTGGTTGTTCCATGACTGTGTAAAGATTGTCAAATTTCAGGTGACCCTAAGCATCAAAGACTTGAAAATGTTTTGAAGAAAATTAAAAATGGCAGACCAATTAGTTGGGCGGAAAATGGGTGGGGTCTACACCAATTGATTCTATTGATTATATGCAAAATTTTCTACTTTAATTTTTTTTTTTTTCAGTTCAACAGGTTCCTGAGTTATAAGCCAAAACCTAAAACACAACCCAACAGCACCACCATTAGACCAATCGATATACTGAATCAAAATAATGTTTTAAATTATTTTATTGAGGTGTAATTACAATGTGGAAACACTAGATGTCAGTCATTCATCACATTAAGGTTAAACTTTGCCACGTCGAATTTATGGTTTAGATTTAAAGAAAAAAATAATTATAAGTTCGACTTGGACATCTAAAACAGTGATTAATATATGGACTTCAGTTGTGTAACAAAATAATAAAAGTTTTATGTAATGTTTAAATTTATTAGCGCTCTTAACTGTATTTAAGTTAATTCTTTGCAGCTGTTTTGTCTTATTAAATTGATCTCTGAATATGTTTTTTAAGATTTTACACCAGGTATAGTTATATATTTAAATGCAAAGTCTTAAAAGTAGTTTATCTTATGTTAGGATATCAGAACACGCCGTAACCCAGTGTGAAGGGACGCAGAAACCTGAACCACAAGTAAACTTTACAATCCAATATAAATACTAGATTCCTTTAAATCATTTACAAGTTTAAAAAACCTATTTACAAAAATTAAAAAAAGCAAT
>JAOVVB010097999.1:0-13144 GCA_028570985.1 Heterobranchus longifilis | reverse complement strand
CTCTAACGCATTATCTTTTTAAATGAAGTAACTAAATTACCGTGACTGAAAGGTTTAGATACTACCCCACCGACACCACTTTACGGCAATGTGAAGTTCAGCTCTTGTCAGTTGAACAGGGAGGCAGAGGAGCAGAAATGTCAGCAGTGTGGATATATTTTAAGATAAAAGATGATGACAAAAGTAGAACAGACTACAAACTACGGCTGGGTACTTGGCAGCAGGTAACGTTAAAGCTAAATGATCGAAAGTGGCTGTATTACACTCAAAATGCTTACAACAGCTAACAGTTAGCTTACCACTAACTGTTAGCCTGCAGCTGTACTTTTCCAAACACCATGGCCACTGCTGGAGTTGGAGATGACAGAGAAACAGCACAACTGTAAAATCCTCCTGTCCCTGAAGTCACAGGTGTGGCAACATTTGCCTTTTGAGATATGTAAACAAACAACGAAATGTGTGCAGACACTGACCACTGAACTTAATGGTGTGTTGCCCCTTGTTAATTTGTGATGCGTTCAGGTAAACACTTGAAGAAGAAAGACATTTAAAAAGTAACTAAAAAGTTACTTATCACTTAACACATTACTTTTTGGTGGAAGTGATTAGTAAAGTAACTGAGTTTTTTTTAATGAGGTAACTAGCAACTGTAACTATTTTTCATCACTAAATCAGCAGCTAGTCAGTGTGATCCATGTTTAGCATATTAGGTCACTTTAGTCCGTTTTAAATTAACCCCGGATCATTCCGTCAGATAGTCCGGTTCATTTGTGCTGTGTGAAATCTCATTCAAACTCTGGTGCGGACCAAACAACCAAACTCTGGTCCACTTGAAAACTGGGATCTCAGCCCACTTCTAAGCAGTCTCTGTGCAGTTTGTTTGTGGTGTGAAAGCAAAGGAAACAACCACATGATTTTATGATAGCAGATATGTGATTTTAGCATGTTTCAAAAGCTAAACTACAAAAAAAAAATCAATCTGCTGATCATGAAATCTGTTCAAGAAGCGATCTTATAATTGATCTGTATGGACCATGTTTATTTGGTAACCATGGTAACACCATGCTTGTATCCGGCTGCGAGTACTTTGTCCATTCACATGTGTGACAGGCAGTGACCTCACAGTAATAAGCCCTGAATCATTACTGTCTCTACCCGTTTGTGTCGATTTGCAGTCAAAAAGGTCAGGCCGCTCTGAAAAAAGATGCTGTGAAAAAGGTGCTTTTTTTCTCTATGCGGTCACACAAACTTTCTCCTCATTGGGAACAACTAAAAAAACACACTACATGGACACAATAATAGCCTGCTAATAAATGCTTATAATCAATTATTTCTTTGTGAGTTCTTTGTGACACTAAAGAACATACACATCAGAAGAATTAAAGTGCTGCATAAAATTGCATAAACTCCCCACATGGGTCCTGATGATGCAAAACTGTCCAATCGACAAGTCTGTATAATGTTACGTTTACTCCTCTTGGTTGGTTTGTAACAAAGCGAACTGGACCAGAACTAAAATGCAACAATGGACTTTCACATCGCCGTGCGGTAAGTTGCAGCCTCCAGTCATTTCAAGAAAGGCAGCAGAGGGGAAGCGGTTTTGATCACAGCGGTAGGAGTATGAAACGATTGGCGCTGACGTAAACATGTGCAGGTTTTGCTCTGCCGCGCAGAGTTCCCCGTGCTGAACTTCTGGCGATAGGACTGTAGCTGCAGCAGCCGCTTTTAGAAACGCTTTGCTTTTTTGGGATATGCTCTTGCAGGTAGGCGGGTGGCTGGGCGGTTGCCCAGCAGCAGTGTGAAAGCCCCTTTCGTCACTGCATGTGGTTTTCCAGCCCAGTAGCAATTATGTCCATATTAGACTATTCCACACCCTACGATTTCCATCCAATGCCACCGTTCAGTGCCAATGAAGGAGGTAGTGTGTCCTTTCTGTAGCTAAACATGGAGGGTAGGGTGGTGTGGTGGTTTGTGTCATGTTACAGTCCAACAATTAATGTTTACAATATATCCTTAACCAAGTATTTGAATTGTCTAACTTTAAATATGACTTCATATTTGGCACAACTATAATCTCTTCCTAGCTTTAACCGTAGTTGCCATGCACAGGTGATGTAGAAGTAAATCATTTGAAAAATGTTGACATTGAGCAAAATAAGCAATTTTGCAGAATCGTCCAATATCAGAGTTGTGTCTCATGATAGGGTTGTGTACTTTACAGTATACCTTGTGACAGGGACATTTTCATAATGACTTTTGTAGGGCTGTTTGCAGTCCCTAACTGGATAAGGTCAACCTGATACCTCATGTTTTTTTAAATTATTGTTGCACAATGACCACAAGGATAGTTACCAAACTCTGCAAGGTGCCATGAGGGTCTGAACATTAACCATTTGTACACTGGCTGTGACCAGGATCAATGAACATAAAAGTCTTATCAGGATAGTATGGTTACCCTGTTGCTAAGCACTTTTAAGGCGGTTTCTTTGCTCCGGTTTTAGAATATTCAATGTAGCATTTTTCAAGAGGGGGACATAGAAAAAAATCATTTTAGACGTTTTTTTTTTTTTTCTGATGCTTCTGCAATATTTGCTACTTGCATTACTTCTGATAGATATTCATGATGTTAGCTGTATTACTTGTGATTGGTATTCATGATGTTATCTGGATTTCCTGATTGCTCTGTGTGTTGATTTATTCTCAGTTTTTGTGGTACGTTATAGCTGCAGAGCTTTTGGACCTCAGAACTACAACTCTGAACTGCTTTTACCTCAAGAGGGTCCTGTGACCCCTATGAAAACAGTTATAGATATTGTGCACATATTCTTGGGGTTGTCATCATGTCTTTTAACAGAAAGCCTGCATTACAAACTTGGGGCATGTAGTTTGAAAGACATTGGCATTTACTCAACAAGTTCTCCAAACCATACAACCATATTTGGCGTTTGTCCTATACTCTCTAATACGACCCATACGAGCATTTACTAAAATACTGCCTCTATCGGTGGGAGTAAATATGATATATTAGATGACTTCCTGCTTTCCACCCACAATAATATATGTGAACACTAGAGGGCGCCCCCAACAATAAAATGTCAAACGTGGGTCGTAATTACTGCTTGAACAAACGAGTGCTGTCGTAGACATGAAATAAACTAATCAGCTGTTGCATTATGGGAACTGTAGGATCCAGTGTATATGATGGCTTCTGTTGCACCAATTTTGACCATTGTTTGATCTGTCTGCTAATTGTGGAACTTGCAGGAGCTCAAATTCTGGTAGATTATGGCAGTGCAATACTAAAATGCAGAAATACCCCTTCAAATATTTACCTTGTACCTCAGTGCACAAAGTCTTGGCACAAAACATAAAACAAACACTCACACACCCCTAATGTCCTCTGTAACACTATCCACACACACACAAGTGCTCTCCGAATGACCGGAGACCGACAAAGAGGGGTGAGACGCAAAGAGTTTCACAACTCACTTACAGACGGGCTGAGTGATGGCCAGCAGGGAGGAAATCAATAGCAGGAGGGGAGACACTATCAAAGCTGTCCATGGACCAACATCCCGTTACTGCCGACAGGTTTTAATCCATAAAGCTGGTGTCTCCCCCGAACAAAGAGAGAGGCAGGAGGCTCTGCTCTTATCTCTATCAGGGCTTTGAATTTCAAAGGACTATCACTGTGGAGTTCGAGGGGAACTACGTGGAATAAGACTGAGGATCGGTCTGTTGTGGGATAAGGAGCAGTTTCATGTTCTCTGGATTAATATATTAGTTTGTTGTAAAATGTGTATACATTTGCAATACAAAAAATGTACATTTAGCCACCAGATCTCATCAAACTCCAAATGATAATCAATTCATGAAAACTTTTGCACGTACATTCTCTGTATCTGCTGTCTGGTGAAGAAATGCTTTTTATACTTTGATTATGTTTGGAATAAATAGAAGAAATGCACAATTATAATGACCATAACATATAGAAACTCAAACTTCATTAACAGCTTCAACTTCATCAACTCCAATGTACCACCCACACTGTTTGATTGACAGGTCATCTCTGACAGTAACACACAGGAATGAACCTGTGGCTGATTGACAACTGGGATTTACAGTGGATTCTGAAAGAGTTCATAGAGTAAGTCTTCAAATCAGCCAAGTGAAAATAAGGACTCTCACTCCACCCAAATACAATGGAATTAAATGGAATTTAACTTGTGGTACTCACAGCATTGAAAAATTAAATTTTTAAACATTTCAAGAAACAATGTACCAGTTACTGTGCAACCCGTTCTCATTCCCAACTCGTCACATATGGACGCATTGTCAGGACCCCTTGAATATAATGGTGTCAAAACATGATGCTCAAGCTCACTGTTTCTTAACACGTGGGACACATGCTTTACGTTCTGAATACAAACAAAACTACTTATTTATGTTCAGGAAACTTGGTTAAGTTTAGGAACAAGACCATGGTTTGGGTTAAAATAAGGATGTTGGTCAACATTGACTTTTGGTTTTGGTTTCACATGGGACACAAACAGTCCTGTGTTTGTTTGGACCTCCAGCCCGCCCTAAAGTGACTTATTCCGCTTTAATATAGGGACAGCCCATTTGTCTGACAGTCCATTGTTCCGAAATCCCAATCGTCCTAAAAATTTCCCGTTGGACCAAAACGTCAATAGTCCGATGACTCGAAAACAAAAGCCCATTGCTCCGAAGTCCTGTTGCTCCGAAAATACTCATTTTCAATGACTGATGAGACAAAGTCTTCAACTGTCTGTTTCCTGTTGGAGGAAACCTCCATCAACATATTGTTACATGTAACAGAGCCGAGCTTAGCGGTAAACATCTACTCCTTCTAAAAGATTCAACGACTCAATAAACAGACAGCGGCTCATTCTGCGAACATTATTTAACATAATTCTACATTCATTTTAAGTCCATGTAAAGTGAATAAACATGATGTCTACCTTAATTACAGATGCAGTTTACACATTTTTTATAGCATTTTAAATTATTGTTTTATGGTGTGATAACACTGTGGTTAAGTTCTGGTTAGATTTAGGCACAAAACCACTTGGTTAGGGTTAGGGAAAGATAATGGTTTGGGTTAAAATGATCACTTGTAGCCTACATCAAAATATAGGCCTACTAATATATTAAGGGCAAAAAACTCCATTGGGGTGTGTATTTTTGGAGCAGTGGACTTTTGTTTTTGGTTTGGACTAATGAGCTTTCGGTCCAATTGACATTTTTCAGACAATTGGGGTTTCAGAATCTTGGACTGTCGGACCAGTGGCATGGCACCCTTAATACCACGTTACATGATGTCAGAAGAACGTCTAATAATGACGCAGATGGGTTTACATTGGAGTTACTTGAAAGGAGTGTGTCTCATACAGACTAATGGGTGCCTCGGGTGTCGGACTCAGACTCCAAGGGCTGTGACATAACGCCAGTATTTGATGAGTTGGGAATGAGACCGGTCTGTGTATTTTGGCTTCACTTTTGTACAGTGAGAGAAAGTGGAGATGCGTTGTCCATCTTTACATACAGTACTCTATGGTTTCAACCCCCAGCCACATTGGTCACGTACTGTACAGATGATTTTCCTGTTTTCTGACAGGTTGTGTCTAGATTGTGCTGTAAACACACCCATGCATTCATTTTCAGGGTGTCATCATGATTTAATTACATTTAAATTTAAATTAATTTAATTCCAGCCAATGACCAGGCAAGGTCCTGTCAAGGACCTACCTGGAGTCCAGCAGCGAGGCCTGGGAAATTCTAGATGACTTCATCTGTATGTATTATGAATGAATATTCAGTTGAGTCAGTGAAGGGGAAAGCGCATTGATCCAGTAAAGATCCAGCCTGACACTTGCAGACCCTCTCCCACCTCCCTGGGTCTGATCCCTCCACCTCTTTCTCCAGGATTCTAGTCTCTTTTGATCCACTGGCCCCATTGGCTTCATCCACCCACCCCCTTCAATGTGTGTGTGTGAATGTCTATGCTCGCATGTTCTGTAGACATACACTCGTGTGTGTGTGAGTGTGTGTGTGTGTGTGTGTGTGTGTGTGTGTGTTCATAGACGGACAGGTTCATGTAATATTCAGCAGACCCCAGAGCCCCTGGGTGCCATTGGTGTGCCCTGTGCTGGAATAGAGGTGTCTGCCCTCATCTCACCTGGTGACTGCCAAAGGAAAGACTAGCGCCATAACTGCTTTTCTGTCTCCTACCTCCTCCCCCTTTTCTTCCTCTCTCTCTCTCCCCTCCTCCTCCTCCAGGCTCTCTCTATCAACCTCTCCCATCCTTCCTCATCTGCCCTGTCATCTTGCCTGTATTTGTATCGCACCACAACTAGTGCTGAACCATTAATCTGAATTTTATCGAAATCGCAATATGGACTAGTGCAATATCCAAATTTGTTAAAAATGTGTGTCAAAATACCAATCTGAATGAAGTACTGTGGTGCTGCAGAGGTGTTGCGGCCTACAAATCATATTATACAGACTTCTTTGTTTGGTACAGATCCTCGCAAAAAAATCACACCATGATAATTTTAATATATTTTTTCAATGAAAATGAGAGTAATAATACAAAAATGATCATTCCCTCCAATATCATGAATCATATTGCAATTGCAATATCAGTCAAAATACTCACAATTAGATATTTTTACCAAATCGTTCAGCCCTAGCTGTAATGCATTCTTATGAACAGGTCATATAATATCATACGAAAATGTATGCACAACAGTTTGTAGGATATCATGTTTTCCGCAGTGTTTTCCATCACATGCGTGTCCCGCCCTCCGTGGTATTTTCTGCCGTCATTAACATCCTTATTAACATTGTGAAACGGGACAACTTCGGGAGGTTTAGGCAACAAAACGACTTGGTATGGTTCGTAAAATAACACTGGGATTGCATTAAAATCCCTACTTCTGTGTTATAAATAGCTGTCACACTCAAAAATTCAACAACAAATACTGAATGCAGTTATGTCGTGATGTCAGACGTTTCCTACGTCACGACGAGTCAAAAATAGTAACGTTGACTTTTATTTTCAAACGGGGCCTGAACTCTGGGCCTCATGGCTCACAATTACGTGTGTTATGTACGAATTACAGTGCATTACTTTTCGTAGTAATTGCTAGGAACAGGGACCAGCCTACCCTTGTCTGTCACCCCACCATCTCCTCCAATGTCATGTCCTCCTTCTTCCATCTTCTCTCCTTTTTTTCAATTTCCTTGCCATTATTTCTCTCTCTTCATGGCTCAGTCTGCAGCCTTTCCATATCTCTCCTTCCTCCTCCTCACCATGCAACCTTTCTCAGCCTCATGTGTGCCTCTTTGCTGTCAGCGTGGCTGAATTAGCCCGTCTCTCTCAATTCCTTCACTTGATCCTGTGGGAAATGACAATGTTGCAGCCTGCTGCCATTATTTCACAGATCAAAGCGCAGAAATTGAACCAGGCACGGCTGGAAAAATAACCGTTCTCCTATCGCGTTGTTCACCTTTGCATCAGTCTCACTGCTCACTGCCAAAAGGGGTGTCGGACTCTGTACTCTGTGTGTGTGTGTGTGTGTGTGTGTGTGTGTGTGTGCCTCCATGCCTCCTTGCATCCACAAATTGCAGGAGTGTGTCGTCTGTGTTTTTCAGTCTCAACACTCCCCCTGCTGGCAGGGACTGAAATGGTAAAACATGCAGCGTCTGCAGGAAACAACAAGTATTTGACAGGCTTCACAAATCTCTTTGGCATTCTTTAATTTGATGTTCACGGACTACAAATGAAAGCTGATTTTGGAAAGACTCTTTGATAACTAAATATTTGAAATAATGTTAATGCTGCAGGGAATAATGATATTAATGTGATGGTTAGGCAAAAAGCAGTATTAGCATATCATGCTGTAATTTTTTTTTTTTTTTAAAAGCACAATTTATGCATATAGATCAAGGTCTGTTATTGAAAGAAACTTTTTTTTTTCCTTTTACATCCCCAACCCACAATAATGATCTTCAGCCAGACAAAAAAGTTAAAAGAAAAGTAAAAAATAAATAAAAACAAATGGCAGTAAATACAAAAGCTGTTATATGTCATAAGTTATATAAGTTGGATATGTAAAGCAGTATATAAAAACAAGGTAACCTTTGGACTTTTATCAGCTCTCATGTTTAAAAAACAAAAGTTAAAAATGGTCGCCAGGTAGCTAGAATTTCATAATTGATCCCCTGATTTAATTAAATTAGATTTGGTGTTATTGTCATTGCACAGTACCTGTTCAACAAATCTAACATCTAACAGTAGCAAAGTGTATACACTTAGGTCTACAAACCAACAAGTCCTCCAAACCATACAACCATATTTGTCATTGTCCCTACTCTCTAATATGACCACAGATGTATAATAAAACCTGGATACAGCGATCGAGGCAGAGCTCTGTTCATTCCCATCAAAGCTGCTCAGTGGTGCATGAAGCCAAAAAAGCTTAACTGCCGGATGAATGACACTACTTCCACTGTACTTCCGCGTTATGGGGCCCATAGAGCAGGCACACTAGAGACTCCCGCCGTCGGAGCTGGCTACATCCGGTTTAGTTCTCCGGCTAACTTGAATGGGGATTAAATAATTAAATCTTGCAGCTCTTCTAGACTTTCCAAATGTTATTAAACTGAATGGATCTAATCCTGATAGTGAAACAAGTCATTTTGCAGAGGTATTCACAGATTTCTAGAAGTGTCCTTCACCATGTAAGTCTATGGGACAAAGACTTTTTGGCCCAATGACATCACGTGATGGCCGCCATAGTTGTACTACCACTGTTTGGCCACTATGTTAAATTAGCTTCAACCGTCGGCACACTTCCTGGGGGCCTGAATACAACCCATATGAGCGTTAAAATAGTGCCCCTAGCGGCAGGAGTAAATACAACTCAAAGCACATGTCAAATAAACTACGTTAGGTAGTTCTTAAGATGTAGGTAGTTTTGTTTTAATTAGTTATCTGATTCATGCAAAAATGGGGTATGACGTCAAAGGTGTACAGGCGGAACTTCGATGCCATTCTGGTTGCAAAATTAAAAGATGGCGGCACCCGTATCCGGGATATTTTGGCTTCACTTTTGTACAGTGGGAGGAAGTGGAGACACGCCGTCCATCTTTCAGTGATTTGTACCATTCTAAAACAGGAGCCTTTAGTAGGAGATCTGTGTTTTTTTTTTTTTTGCTGTGATTGTGCAAATTCTTAAAAGTACAAGAGCTGATGATACCACCATTTTGATGATACCGCCATTTTGATGATACTACCATTATGGTCCAATCAACTGAGCCATCTGGATGCCTGTTAAACAGCAAATTATGGCCACCCACAGTGGAGTGTGCTGACATTGTCTCTGTGGTTCAGCCCCATGCCTCTGCTTTTACCAAGATAGATGCAATAGAGGCTGTGCTTGGTTCGACAAAAAAAATCAGACTTTTTTTGCCATGTCAACATGGAAGAAAGGAGCAAATTATGTGTGATCTCACAACAGCTGCAGTTGTCAGTGTGATATGGGTGCAGACAAGGATGGGAGGGATGTGTCAAATGCAATGGGAGTTTCAAGTCAAGTGGGTAATGTGCTCACCAGCCGTCTTTGTGTGTGTGTGTGTGTGTGTGTGTGTAGAGGTGTCGGGGCTGGGTTGGGTGGTGGATGATGTGTGTGTATGCCACAGTGTTGAACATCTGGGTGTCTTTTTGAAGTACCCAGGTGGATAGTGTAGCGACAGCTGCACCGCTTCCCTCCTGCCTCTCGAAAAGACGAAGAGAGCTTGACAAGCAGAAAATCCCCCTTGATTTACAACACCTCCCCCTCCATACCTCACCCCCTTTCTTCCTCCCGTTGGTGCGCTATACGCCACCAACAACACCTAACTTCTATCCTGGTGGATCCGGGCAGATGGACCAGCTCCACAGGTAGATAAATGGCGACACGTTCCCAGAGGAGCTCCTCCCATCAACAATGGTCAGATAGAGGGAGCGGAAACAAGCTGTCGCTTCAGTGGCATGTCAGACGGAGTGTGTATCATCCAAAGGTTAGCTAAACAGAGATGGGCAAAAATACACCAGAAAGTATCTTGTAAGAAATTACAAATACTTTGTCAACAAATCTATCAAAATAAAATACAAAATACTGTAATTTGTCATTTGAAAATACAAAAATACATTCTATACAAACTATTATTGTAACATTTTTGTCATTCATTCGCACCATGCTTTCAACTAAATCCAATGTAAACCCATCCGCAGCAAGTCGTAGTATAAAGTGTAAGAAAGTCCACGTTGGGAGGGCAGGATGGTGTCATGTGTGAAACCAAAAGTCAACCTTGTGTTATTTATGTTGACTACTTAACTTATGTAGTTAATTAACATAACAAACGTACATATTTTAAACCAAACCACAATGTTTCTCCTAAACTTAACCAAGTAGTTTTGTTGCCTAAATATAAGTTTTGTTTGAATTCACAGTGTGTAGTATTTAGCAGGCTGACTTGGCAAAAAGGGAATATAATATTAATTAGTGTTTTTTAATTAGTACAGTATATAAGAATACAGTAAGAACATACAATAAGAATCATTGTGTTTTTATTATCTTAGAATGAGCCGTTTTTATCTACATGGAGAGTGGGGCTCCCTCCATGGAGGTGGCCATCTTGCAGCTACAGGAGCCCAGAACGGACAAACCTGTCTCTAGAATGGGCCTTTCACGTTTTTACATTTAGTGGGTGCTCTCTGGAAATGCACCAGTAGGAAAACATAGAAGAAGAGAGTGTTTGTTTTTGCCCGCCAACATTTTGTTTGTGAGTAGTTTGTGAGACGTTTGTAACTAAAATCTGTTCAATTAGCTTCTTGCCCCTGGAGCGTGTGTATTTCTCTGAAATAGAAGGGTGAGCAGGATAGTGTTTCAATCTAGAACCTCACCACTAGATGCTGCTAAAAATGACACACTGTACCTTTAAGGGAAAGTTTCCCATTTTTTTACCCACCTTCGTGTCACTACAGCAAACGGCGACAGCCCCTGGAGGTCCACATTCATCCGCCGGCAAAACTCCGCCAGATGACTTGCATCAGCCAGTTGAAAATGGCCAACTTTCCCCCTTCTTTAGCAGTTAGCTCATGAGTTTAGCTTAGCAGCGCCATTGGAACCATAGATGAGACATCACTGGCATGACAATGTCATCATCCCCAGCTCTGCCATCAAATATGGTCATGGGTGATGTCACTACTACTACTACGTCCATTCTTTTTACAGTCTATGGTTAGAGTACTCTGATTACTTTTTTGTTGTAACAAATAATACAAATAAATAATGTGTTAGTTTTGCAAATAAAGTAATCTGTTATTATGCCTCCGCTTCGGCAACAGCTGTGGCCGAAGGGATTATCTTTTCGGTTCGTCCGCCCCATTCTTGGGAACGCCTTGAAGGAATACCCACTTGGACTCAAGGATGTACTGATTACATTTAGGAGGTCATACAGAAAAACTCCTAATAATGCAAATAATGCAAACATAATAATGAGACAAACAGAATGAGAAACACACAGTCCAGAGACACAGCCATACTGTATATATATATATATATATATATATATATATTATGGCATGCCATTTAGGAAATTATCATATATATGGAGTGAAAGTCTGAATATATGGATTGAAGTGTGAATATATTGATTGAACATCCGAATATATGGAGTGAATGTCTGAATATATATACATATACACGCACTCACATGTGCACGCATGCACACAAACAAAAACTCAAACAGGATGCTGCAGTTCAGACAGGACTCCCCCTCTGTCATCCTCCTGCCTCCCCCTTTTACAGGAATCACATGAGGAAAGATAAAAAAAAAAATGTAAACACAAATCACAACATCTTTACCTACACCACCACTGGTGAAATACATCACTGCCGCTAAAGGGAAGGGATGTGCAGGGAAATGATGTATGTGTGGCTGTCTGTACACCCATTATGGAGATGTTCCTTCCCTTTCTTTGTGTTCATGTCTGGAGTTTTTTTTTTACCCACATGTGTGTGTGTGTGGTTGGAGGGTGGTGTGTGTGTGTTCTTGCATATACATGTATGAAAATTAGGGTATCTCACGATTCGATTCTTGATTCAATACATAGGGTGCTAATTTCAGGATCTGGGTCCGGTGTGAATTATCTGCGTTGCTGTGTTCCATTTTCATCAAAAACGGAAGGCAACCGTGGGCCGTCGAGACACCCTCCGCCAATACTTTGCCTCACCTTCAGGTAGTGTTCCCTGGCAGTATCCACATGTGCTCCTCGGACTCCTTTCATTCATAAGAACCCACAAAATCAGTTATTATACATTTCCATACTAATTTTTTGGAGAAAAATCCATGCTTGGTGTGAAACAGATTTTAGGATAGCTGCCCTTTTCTTCCTCAAAAACTTGCCAATTTCAAAAATAAATTGCACACAAAATAACACTTTAAAACTAGTATTTTGTGTGTCACACAATAATGCTTGACACAACTTTGACTTGGTGGTGTGTAGGATTACTGCATCCATCATTAGCAATATCTCGGTTCTTTTGTAGGAAAAAATGTTTGTTTTTTTGTCAATCATCATGCTTAATGCCCATGCTACTAGGGTGTAGTGTGTATGTGCTCACATGTGTTCTTGCTGTCCTCTTGTTGTATGTGAACAGCTCCATTCCTCCACACAGCTAAAACTCTTCACATTGAGCTTTAGGGAGTTGGTGCCCCTGTGCCTTGGGAGTGTAAACCCCAAAGAGTCTGTTCAGTGATTGAGGAAATGTTTGGCCCAGTGAGTTTTCTCCCTTTTGAGGTGTTTGTTGGCCAAGGCTGATCCTGACAACCCTCTGGGGAGCGCGTTCAGTAGGCCTCTTCAAAGAGCCCTGGCTCACAATGCAGGAAGTCCAGCCCTGTGCTGCTTGGAAACAAGATGAGGCAGACAGGAAGGAAGGAAGGTAATCCATGAACATGCAATAGTGCTACTGTCCACACACACAGCAACACCCCCCCCCCCACACACACACACACACACATACACACACACACACACACACACACACACCCACACACACACACACACACACAC
>JAOVVB010097988.1:0-13144 GCA_028570985.1 Heterobranchus longifilis | reverse complement strand
TACAGTGTTTAATAAGTTATGGTGTTTTTTGACAATTGTTGTTTCACCTTGCAACACTGTTATGTGTTTGGATCAGATTGAAGGTCCATTCTTGACCTTGATAAGATCAAAAGTTCCAGTACGCCTATTGAATATGAGATTATTTTGTCAACTGCTGTTTTTCCAAGGTCAAGAATACATTTTCAATCTCAACTTTCAAGTCAAAATGGACAAGAAGTATTTACAGTGCATATTAAAGGAACTTGAACATATACAATTCAAAACTGAGCAACTCATCTACTGAGAAAGATTCTGTAATACATTCAAAAGCTCCAATACACAGTGAATGGACATTTTGGTGAAAACAGGTACAGACTGCAGCCCAGTTGCCAGAATAAAATGTTGGCATTGTGCGTTTCTGCAAACTACGGGTATGTTAACATTTGTACGTTTCATGCGCATCATATCAACAGTTCTAAAGTCACGTAGTTCAGATCACATGTATATGAGCTGAGTTTCTCATCCTGCGGGCGAGACGGCTGCCAAGCAGCAGACATCAGGAGGCCACTGTTCGAGACCCACAAAAATCAGCCGTGGTTCTGGCGACAAAAATAGCTTGTTTTTAACGAGAGGTCGGCACATTTCTAGCCGTGGTTCTGGTGACAAAATCTGGTATTTTAAACCAAAAATTTAGCAGAAACATAAACATATATATACAACACATCCACTATTTATGAACGGTAAAAATGTAACGTAGCCATGGGTTTTGCAGAAATGTACAATACCAGCATTTATTCTAGCAATTGTGTTGAAAAACTGGAAATGAACAGAGCCTGATTGCATGACACAGTTGAGCCCAATCAATTCCTACAATGACGACCACAAAAAGCCTGAAGTGAAGACATTGTTAGAAAAAAAAACTGTCTCAATACAAGTCCTGATCAAATCTGAAAAAAGCATTGCTAACACAAAGTCATAATCTTTTATAACCACAGCCTTGAGACATTTACGTAAAGTTTGAACTGTAGAGAAATACAAAAAGTAATTTGTCGGCTTGTCAGCCGTGACAGTTGAATAGACAGAGCAGAGAGCTGTGAAGTGCCAGAATAGTGGCAAATACCTACATTACTGATGCTTTAATGCAACTGCAGTGTTTTGTTCACTCTGCACCGAGGCTTAGTGGACACACAGACACGCATATATGCACATGCATACACACACAGACACAGTTCTGCAACAGCCAACTGTGCGGCGGTGTTTCCATTGAGTTATTTCCCTTTAGATAACTTAATTCCATCCTTAATTCAAAAAGCAGGCAGGAACCATTAAAAGCAAAGCACTGGTGCTGAAAACAGACATTAAGGCTTACAGCTCAGAGAAAATTGACTCACAATCAAGACGCTCCTAATCCATTTTGAACCGTCAACGGTTAGCATTCTTATCTCCTCGGAGAGACGAGAGCGACCCTTCTGGGATTGGATGGATGTATGAGTGTCCCTGTGTGCGCGCGCATTTTTACATGCCTTGTTTGCGCGTGCATGTGTATTACTGAATTACTCAAGATATCCAACTGTTGTATGTGACCTTTTCAGGCAAAGGACCAAATCTGATTGATATCACAGCTGGAAAAATACCCAAGTCAGTCACTGTATCTTTATCATCCATTTCACTTTTTCCCTAATCCCATCCTGCATATCTTCTCCCTATCGATCTCCAACTGCCCATCAGTCTCTCTCCTCCTCCTCCTCCTCCTCCTCTCTTCATTTGTTTCCTCACATCCCTATTCCCCATCCACTCCTCTCAACCTCCCCCATTATCATTATTTCCTCTCTTTCTCTCCCTTGCTCTGTCTCCGCCTGCTGACTGACAGTGCAGACATGCCGAGGTAAATTGGGATGTAGCCGCAATGACAGGCCCTTTGTATTGATTTGTTCATCTTCATCATCCATCACAGTGTCCGCACAGGGCTCAAACACACACTTACCAACACACATGCGCACACACACACACACACACTGCTTGCAGCAAGAGGAAACCTGTCCAGGTCCCAGGCCTAGTAAACTAATCACATTACCTTGATGGAGTGGACCAGTGAACCTCACAAGGCCGCAGTGCTGGAGTGAAAAAGAGAGAATAGCGTATGTTTCTGTCACTACTTGGGCTAATGTTGAAGCAATAAACAAGATGAACAGGCATAAAGCAGATTCTGCTGCTCAATGAACAATGGAGATGTGCATTGCTTCCTACCTATTTCTCTCCTGTTTATTGGTGTTTTGTATTATTGTTACGGCTGTCATTGTTCTTCATCTTCTTCAAGATTGTACTGAACTGTATTGTCATTATGCAAGCACAAAGCAAGTGCAACCGTGTCATCCTCGAGTGGTGCATTGTGTTAAAGGCACATATTTACGGATATTTATTGCTTTATATATTTACTTAAACAATAATTCTGTGAGTTGCCAGGTTGATACACACTGTATAATGTTGAGAATATGAAAACGTTAAATGCCCTGAAATTATTTAAAAAAAATTGGAATTATTGCATTTGATGCCAGGTTTTCAACACTGTTTTCATTCACAGTTAGGTTGGTAATGATAAATAAAGGTAATTATTTTACACAGAATATAAAGTATTTTGTTGGTTTTTTTTTTTCTTGAGCATGAAAGTTAATTCCTGACCTTGAGAACAGGTCTATTAATTTATGATGGGATGCAAGTAAAAGCTGAGGGCAAAAACTCACTTTTTCAGCCACGCTCAGAGCTTTAAAGCAAACAATAAGTGCCTGCACTAAACTGATAAAACTAAAAGAAAAATCAACTTGGAACTGGTTTCCCTCCCCATGAGCCAGTAAACACTGATTTGGTGGTTTACAAGTTAAAAGGCATCTAGACACAACTATTAGCATAAGCGGTTGTGTGAAACTACTGTTTAATTACACTGTCATTGTCAAATTTCAGAATTGTGGAAATGTTCCCCAGCAATTTACATACTGGCAATTAGCTCTTGCTAGCTGTTAAGAGATTATATTTTCTTGAAGAAGGAAATATAATCTCTTACATATGGTATAATATAATGTATCTCATTCAGCCAGAGACATCTCTTGGAAAAAGCCACAAAGAAATTGAACTTTCTTTCACCGAGCCTGATAACCGTTGTGCTAAAAGTATATTTACTGTCACTCTCATCATCTGCAAATGATTGCAATCTATAAAGATGTCATTGAAAGGGAACCTTTGGCAACCCTTGAATTACTTTGAGTGTTTTAAGAGTCTGTCTCAATGAAAAAAGCTCCAAAATCATCATGACACTAGAGAGACATATTTCACCTTCACACCACAAAGACAGGATAAATGTCCTCTCGTCTGAGAACTGAAATCACGCCACTTGGTGAAGTCATAAGGTTAAAAACTGAACTTTGTGGTTGCCATCAAAGTGAACAATTTGCATGTGTCATCGGATGTATCCGTCTTTGCAAAAGAAAGTGGCCAGTCAGAGACCCAAATTTGAAAGACGTCTGAAGGCTGTAGCAAAAAAAAGATTGCTGGAGGTTACAGAAGACGCGACACAGGGCCACTGTTTGGAGGAAGGGTTGAGGAGCTAATAACGGCACAATGATGATCAGATTGTCTGAAGCAGATAGAAACCATGAAGGGCAGAGACAGATTTGAGATCATAAAACACAACATCTGATTCATGACCATCCTTGATCTCATATCTTTTTGTAAGCTGAATCTAAAAAGAATAAAACTAAAAAAATTGCAAATGTGAATCTGTAAATGTGAATCAGATATTAAGCTTTGCTGGAAGGAGCTGGCTGAGCTGACCAACAAAACATTCACATATTGATCTTTTTCTAAAGCATGCTCATCATCTCTTCTGTTTGTGTTTCTTAAAGGAGAAAACATATTCATATGTATTTCAGTCTGGACCATCACTGTGTATCTCAACAACTATTGGGTGAAATGCTATGACACTTTGTTCAGACATTCATGGTCTGCACAGGATGAATCCTACTGACATCGGCAATCTCCTGACTTCATTATACCGCACCAGGAGGTTGACATTTTGGATTAAGAGTAAAATGTCTCAGTGTCTTATTTGATGGATTAACATGATATTCAGATATTCATGTCCCCCACATGATGAAGTATAATAACTTTTGTTATTCTCTGATCCTTCGTTTAGTGCCACCATCTGGTCAAAATTTCCTTTTGTCCAAATACCTACAAAAAGAATTTCCATCTGACGTTTCTGTGCTTTGGTTACTATATGGCATTTAAAATATGATTTATATAAAGGTTTACTATTACACAAGGTAATAGTGACGTGCTGTGGTCACATATTGTGTTACAATTACGTGGTGCCACCACGGTTAAAATTACGTGTTGCCAACACAACAAAAAATTTGTTTGGGGTTGTGTGGTGAAGCGCAGTCTGCGAGACTGCAGACCCTCTCTGCACGGCGGCTCTGCCACCATTGGTGTATGAATGTATGTGTGGATGGATGAATGAGAGGTAAATTGTAAGGTAAGGTAGAAAGCTGCTATATAAATGTAGTAGACATAGCATTTGTGGCAAAATTACAGTGGTTTGGTTTTCAGTCAGAGACTGCAAGAGTGACGAAGCACTCGTCTCTGTCCCGAGTTGTCTTCTCACCCTCTGATAGATACACTCGCTCGCAGGCACACACACTCACTCACACACACTCACTCACACCTGTCCATCTTTGACCCTTCAAGTTGCCCATTTAGGGACAGCAGAAACATGACAGTTCATAAAGCAGCTTTATGAAATGCAAGCTGTCTGGTCTGAACCCCCAGACCACCTGGAAAACTAAGTCGAGCTAAAAAAAGGGCTGCATAGTTAACAAAAGTACAGGACTGGGAGCACAAGGCAGCTGTTAAAAGGCAGCTTGTGAATGTGTATAATTGTAAATAAAATGATTCCTGATTTGCATATGGATTAGAAAAACCGAAGCTGTTTGAAATTTGGATTAACTGGAACTGGGTGGTTTTTACACTAAAGACAGAACTGTACTTGTATGTGTTTTTTTGTATGCCCAATATGTCCACTGAAATAACAACAACATACCACATTATGCTGACTTTCCATTATGTTTTCATACAGGATATATATATTTAATTAAGTCAAGTTGTTTCTGTGTGGTGGTTGCATGTATTCCCTATGGGTTTCCTCCTGGAGCTCTGGTTTCAACATACATACAACAGTATGCTGATTTCTCGCTATGGTTTCTTACAGGGTTTTTAAATAAGTAAAGTTGTTTCTGTATGGTGGTTGCATGTATTCCTTGTGGGTTTCCTCCAGGAGCCCCGCTTTCCTTCCACTTACCTTTCATGTTTCTGTGTTTGCAATGACGTTTGTGTAAAATGTATTTTCTTTTCTAGGTGGTTGTGTGTATAATATCATATATTTATGATTTAAGGAAACAGAAAGCTGTTTCAGTATAATGGCAAGTAGCTGGCACTGAAGCTGCAATCGGACTGTTGTAATATCTTTTACACACTGACACCCACACAACACAAACCATTAAGATAAGCATCCCTGAAACTCAAAAGTATCATATATGGTGCCCTTCAATAAATGTCTTCATATAAAATGTAATTTCCCCAAAGGCATGGGTGTCTTTATCATACTCTATATTCGCACATTTCTATAGTGGGTGCGGTTATCAATCTGTATCTCATCCTTGGGGTGATTTCCTGCTATCATGACAAAAACGCCATATACAGGAAAGCCAAGGATATGTGCCCATACATGCACCTGCGACACACACGCACACGCACACAGTAGATTGCATATAACAAAACTCCAATTTCCTGTGTAAGGACCACCATATAAACAAGCCTTCACATCATTAACAAAGACCAATGAGACTCACAGAGAAACAAGCTACATAATAGTATAGATAATATGTGCATGTATCCACAGATGCATGCATTTACACACACCTCACACTTGACCTCAATGGTAAATTTCAGCATCCTAGATAGAAAGTGTCCTTGTTTGAATGTGAAAATGTTACTATACTGTATATCTGGCCAAAGAAAGTGAAGAATGGACTCCTCTCTACTGGGTCCAATGACGATTCCTGCCAGGTTTCAATGCTTTCATGAGTTATGAAATGGGTGTGGTTTAAGTATTATATGGGGGGCAAGGCTATCCCACACCAATGAAAGAGGAATGCTGCTAAGTGCAATGATGCCTCCCACATTTTATGTATATCTATTTACATATTATGGTTTGTACGCTTTCTCTTACTTCTGTCTTTATAGATTGTCTTCTCTGTTTTTTATTACCCCTTTCTCTTTTCTTTCTCCTGTAAAGCTCTTTGCGGCCTCTGTTTTGAAAAATTCAATATGTTTGCTTGCTTACATATATCCCAGATCTGATGCCTATAATATTTTATTGAATCCTTAACAGTTACATTTTGCAGCTTAATAGTCAGGACTTAACTGAAATGTTTTTACTCAAGTTGAAATATTTTCAAAACACGTAGAAGCAATGTTCAATACTGTAGTTCATTTTTGTCACCTTTTTCAATGGAAATAATTGCATCCCAAGGCTTGTTAGGTTATTTATCAGATAGCCTTCTTTCTATATGAATGCTTTCTTTCTATGTCAAGCTAGGAGTCAAGTGTGCAACTTTTCCACAGTGATTGGATATGCTTATATAACATTCAGCTCCTTTTACTTTTTTCACCAGAAAATATCCACATTTTATAAAAGATAGGTTTAAATTGATTTTCACCAGTGTGCCTGGCTTATGGAATTATTTTTCATATGCTCACAAAAGGTGACATACACCTAAAGGCTTTAGTGTACAGCATGAAACCGTTTGATCCCACCCTTATATTATATACTCGCATATGGGTAAAGGGCGAAACATGAATGGCTATAAACACACACACACACACACACACCCCCACACCCCCACACACACACACACACACCCCCACACACCCACACACACACATAAAGATGTGAATTCACTCACACCCTTGACACTTAATCAATCACTCTGCTGGAAGTGTGAGTGTCTGAGGGTCTACAGATGTTCACCATACTGCAAGGAAGCCTTGGTTAAAGCAGTCAGCAGGCAGTTATTGCCTTTTTAAGTACACGCACACACACACACACACCCCCACACACACACACACACTACAACATGAACACACATGCACACCATACACAATGTGCACGCCTCTGAAAAGAACAGTGGGCTGCATTTACCAACCAATCTATTTGCAGAGAGTGAGACACTATATGACAGCTTGTTTGGCATGTTTAGCTCACAGGGTAGACCCTGGGTTCTTTGCTGCAAGTCTTCCTCTTTCCTCTCTGTCTCTGTCACTATCTAAATAAAGCATGCAGTGGCTAAAAATATAGTTTAAAAAAAAAAAGAATTCCTTGCACTTGAACTATGGAAGTTGGAAGTATGGAAGTTTGGGCATTCTTGACTTAATTCTTGACTTAATTATCTAAACTTTTCTTTTCCATTCCTGTGTGTGTTGCACAGGGCCCTGCAGTCTCATGTCCTTTTATGTGGATTTGTGGGACGTTTATATAATAATAATAATAATAATAATAATAATAATAATAATAATCTTTATTTATATAGTACCTTTCAAGAGCAGACGTCACAATAAAAGGCAAAAATAGCAAGTAAAATACAAGGCAAAACAGACATGAAATACAGGCTAAACAAATGGGTCTTGAGCTGCTTTTTTAAAGTGTCCACAGATCCTAAGTCCAATGTGAGTGAGTTCCAAAGTTTCGGAGTTACACCCTCAAAAGCAGTCTCTTGTTGTTTTGAGTCTGTGAAGCACAAGCGACGCAAAAAAATGCATGGAGGTGTCTGACCATGGAAGGCTCTAAACGTGATCACAAGAAGCTTGAACTATAGGATCAACTGGCACGTGCTTTGAACTTACGATTCATCATTGTAAGAACACAGATACGAACAATTCTGCAGCTTAAGAACACATCATGAATCTGACTTAGACTTTTCTTAGGACCTTTCTTGAGAACAAACTAAAGAAAAATCTTAGGAAGATATTGATGAATGAGGCCCAATGGCTCTTGAAAACGAAGTCTAAGGTTGAGAGGACGAATGACAAAAAAGTAAACAATGGTGCTGTCTTTAACTCGGTCTCTATCCAAGGATGCATTCCCTCAAGCAGAACAGAACATGGCTCTCGTACTTGTTCCATCGTGCACTGAAATTGTTTTTATAGCTCAAGGATGTTAAAATGTAACTGCAATGTAAAATACTAAGGTAGATATATAAACTGTCAGTTCAAACACAGAGATGCCAGCAACTCAATTTGGTTTTGTGTCATATTCCTCCACAAAAAAAAATAAAAAAAATCTACTGATGGAAAATGCTCACCTCAGAGCAGTGAATATTTTCTAATCTCAGCTTCCTCATGTGTGAGAATGAAGGGTTTATGATTTTTTAAAATGTGAGTTCAGATTTGTTGGATAGCATACAGTGAGGAGTGACAGAAAGCGCATGAGAGAGAGTGCGGGGATGACACGCAAGAAGGGTCGTGATCCGGATTCATCCCATCATCCCCTGACATTGTGAGTACCTACTATCTGCTTTAGCCTGCTGAGCTGCCATAACACTCCTGAGAGACATTTGCTGTGTGTGTGTGTGTGTGTGTGTGTGTGTGTGTGTGCTGGGATGTGATGAGCTGTATGTTTGAGTGGGCCTGGGGCTCATTGCACAGTGTGACTCAGGCTTTCTGTCCTGTTAGCTGCGTGCCTCTCAGACATGTGAGCCTCCCGGCAGCTGAGCAGTGTGTAGGCCAGCTGTGTAAGCAAATAACTCGCTAAAGCTACATGTAGCCTACATTGTGTAGGTAAGCTTGGGTGTGTGTGTGTGTGTGAGCCCCTGACACCTCCCTGCCTCCACCTCGGCTAATTAAACGACAATTCATCCTGGTGGTTCACTGAGTCATCGTCGGTCCTCTCTCTGCTAAAATATAAAAACAATCTTGTGAAATTAATTTGGACTTTCAAGATGCAGTTTAGATATCATGCTGTGTTGAGGGAATTTTTTCCTCCCTGCATAGTAAGGCAATGGAGGTAGAAAGTAGGAAGTTTAGCAACTCACATGCAGCTTTTAGTCAAGCAATGTGATCGATCTCCATAAGGCATTAGCTAGATATTTCTGTTTTTTTTTGTATGAGCCCAGTAAGCATGGATTTGGTGCTTTACAGGTGGAAAATATGTCAAGAAGTCAGTGTCCCGCAGGCCAAACAGTGGTTGGTAAAAGAATAAAGCAACGAGACGCAGCAGTAAAACTTGGTGTTCCTCAGGCTACCTTATGTAGTCTACTCAAACAACAAGAGACAGTCATGGGTGAGACAGAAAACACATGTGCAGGGGGAAAGCACCTGTCATTGTAGCTTGTCAAGTGGATTGATAATGCCCGGTCATGTAATGGAGAAATGGAAATTGAGTCCTAATTTATTTTATATTGTCCATACTATGATGATGTAGGTGTCACAACTTCAGCCAGGTCCTAATGACTCATTCAGGTCTCCCTCAAAAAAGAGATTTTAATCTCAAGGGACTTCCTGAAGGTTGAATATAATTCACTTACCTGCTCTGTTAACCTCTCTTGGGCCCAATCCCAATCTCCACCGTCACACACTCACAGACTGTCAGACGGTCTGTGAGGGTTTAGGGCTGTCAAACCGTCAAGTCGACAAGGGCTCTTTAGCAGACATTTTGACCCCTTTCTGAACACTTTCTGTAAGTCTGCATGTATGCAGACTTTGCCTGAGGGAATTACCCACAATTCATAGTGCTGGGATGTTAAAACATAGAGTTACTGGGGGAAGCCTTAAAACAATGGTCAACAAGGAGGATGGCTGTTTAGCCTGGCATATTAAATTCACACAGAAACATTAACATGATGGATTTTAAAATGGTTCATCAAAAGACATAAAACACACCTTTTTTTTTTAAATTAACCATTTATTTTATTTTTTCTTCATGATGCTGTTTTGACAGAATGAGTAAACTGATTATTTGACTCCTCTCTGTAAAGACGTTCAAATCTTCCTTGGCTGTAACAAAGGTAAAAAAGGAAAAATAGTAAGTCCCAAATCCACAACTGTACAGAAGATTTTTTGGCGTTGTCAAGGTAACATGATATGCCACAGCAAAGTGCTGTCCCATTCCAGTTTAAGCCCTCATGAACTCACACACTCTGCACTACAGCTGCTCACAGGTGATGTTAATTAAGCCTGTGAGGGTTCAGAGCTTAAAGCCTTGTGGAGATTGAGACTGGGTCATTCTAACTCTCCCTGTCATTACAGATCCAGCCACTCCCTCCTGTCCTGCACATTCGCCTCACCTGATCATCTCCGGCCATTTACTCACCTGCTCTCCATTTCCCTGATTAGTCTTGCAGTATATATCGGTCCATCTCCACTCTGTCCAGGTTGTCTAGTGTGCATCTGCCTTTCCAGCAATGTGCTGCCTGCCTGACCCACAGTTTGATGATTCTCTATCTTGCCCCTTATTAAACTTAGAAGTTTGTAAACTTGGATTAACCTGCCTGTCTGTGCTTGTCTTGCTTTTGGGTTCAAGCTTGTCTAGTTTCTGAGCTGTTAGAGTAAGTGTTCTTTTTACAAGACTAGACAAAACCCTGATGGTATAGAAACTGGAAAGGTTGTCCAATTCTGATGTGTTTAGATTTGATAGCTTGTCTCATAAGCCTTGCCAAAAGAGGGCAAGATTGAGTATTCAGTATTTATTTTGATTTGTCCATGTTTTGTCAGTGAGTTATGGGTTTGGTTGTAGACATTTACTCTCTGTGGTATTGTTTGAAAATGTAGCAGCAGCTCTAGATCTAAATGTGTGGCTTTACTGGGGTGTATATGCCGGACTATTTCTTGGCCAGGTGCAGATACTTCCTGAAGTTGTGAGATTGCCAGGCAAAGAATCCAGAAATCCCTCTGAAACCACAACTCGTTTCTACTTGTATGCCGTGCGCTATGAGCTCCTGAAGGCACGGTCTCACTGCAGCAATTTTACACACAGAAACTACATAACAACTTAAATTGTACTTGATGTATTTAGAGCAAGAAACACGTACATCACGTTCCGCACCATGTGATGTTCTGCAGCACATGACTGATATTAGAGAGTAGGAACAAATGACAAATATGGTCGTATGGTTTGGAGGACTTATTGATAAAATGTGTAAATACCCACACTGATTCCATGGGCAAAATCACTTTGGGGCAATACATGAGTTTTATAATTGGTACAGTGGACTTATTAATAGAATGATGCAGGTCTTGCACATATATTATAGTATATGCTAAAATATTCCCCAAAACTATTTTATTATGTTGAAAATAGCATTTAGCGACAATAACAAGCATTCAAATGGGAGATTTACTTTCTAAACAAGAATGATAATTAGTTGGGCATTTTTTAGCTTGTTAAAAATAACTGTGGCTCGTTGACAACAAGTAGTTAAGAGAAAAGGACAACACACACATTTTATAAAGAACTCATTATCATGAGTATTTATTTTCAGCAGTACTTGCCTCCACACATTATCATAGGCTCTATTTATGAAAAGCTCCCCAAATCCAGAAGAAACAAGTGGATACATTTTTAGAAACATAACATGTAAGTTTCATTCAGGGTGTATCTGACTTTGACTTTGAATAATTCTCAACATTATTGATGATACAGTGTCATTCCCGTTGCTACTTTCACTAAAAGTCCCAGCTGAAGGTCCACAAGGGATGGTCTCAATGTCAAGAAATGAAAATGAGAATAATTCATGCCAAGGCTCTCCATCACACCAGTGGGAGGGATGAATAAACCAGCACACTGAGCCTAACTCACCTACAGCCAAGGACGAGTCCTCAAACTCTTGAAGCTGCTGAAGGTGTCACCCTGAGCCTGATCCTGTTTTAAGCTGAGAACTAATAACATTAACCTTCCCACACTCACCTGCCTGCCAGAGCGATATGGGTAGGGTTAGATAAAAAAAAAAGCTTTTTGAGCCAAAGCTTATAACAGAACTGTAAGGCCAAAATGTATGTAAAAGTATGAGGCGTCATTTAAGGGCAACGTCTTCTAGTTTCTGAAAATGTGCTTCTTTAGCATATCGCTAAAACACAACCTAAACTGATGAGGACGTCACATACTTCCGGTTGTTATGGTCACTAAAAAAAAAAACTTGCTGTTTAATTATTTTTTCTACCGGGACACGGACCTCGGTCTCCTGGGTGAAAGTTCTGTGTTTACCAAATTACAAAATTAAAACCCAACCATTGTTTCTTGCCAATGCAGATAAGCTGTGTCTAAAATCACTCGCTGGTTCACTCAGTCACTACTCTCCACTCAACAGACACAGCAGTTTACTTTATTACGTTATAAAAAAACATGTATTGGGGGAGGAATTCTCAGAGCTTTGCAATAATAATTTGTTTTATTGTTTTTATTTTTAAATGTAATTCTATATATATTCACCTTCATGTATTTCATGCTTTTATTTTCTTTGTGTTTTCATTTTTCTTCTGTTTGACTGTAAAGCACTTTGTAACTGTGTTTTTGAAAGGTGCTATATAAATAAAGTTTATTATTATTATTATTATTATTATTATTATTATAAAACCAATAATATCTGCAACATTACCACAATGGATACATGGAAAATGTAAATATTTGTAGTTTGGGTGAACGGCCCCTTTAAACTATTTAAAGAATTCAGGAATAAATGACTTCACGTGGTAAAATTATTTGATTTGATTCTTAAAGGATCGAAATGAAACCCTGAATACTGCTCATGTGCTCTCACTCATATTGAAGATTATAGCTTTTAAATTATTATTTAAAAATACACTGTATTGTGGCTACATATTGTTTTAAGTTGATTGCAGCGGAATTCCATTTGGGGACAATAAAGTATAGCTTAATAAATACCCTACCCATGGTACACTGCAGGTGTTTTCACTTAGCTGGCTAATTAGACGTCTAATCTCGACTCTGTGGGTGTCAAGGTGCATTTCATTTGAACTGGGAAGTGAGAATTTCTGAGTTCCCCCCAACCTCGACCTCACAATCCAACATGGCTGCTCCGCTCATCACCAGCAGTGAAAGCTG
>JAOVVB010097978.1:0-13144 GCA_028570985.1 Heterobranchus longifilis | reverse complement strand
GGAGGAGGAAAAGTTCCACAGAATTCCTACAAATCATCGACAGCTTCCCTGGACCTGTAGGCCGATGCTTTGCCATTTCTCCTCTACTCTTCCTGCTTGTGCGCAGCGCTGACCATTGCCGATGTGTTGCGTAATGTTGCATGCCGATTTTAGTGGTGCTCCTAAATTTTGTGCTGGTGCTCCTAAATGAGCCCTGGGCTAAATGCTAGCACCATGGGGAACACAAGGGAAACATAAACTGGCAACACACCAACACCGCCGCACAACCCAGCAGCTAGTCTCGCATAGCCAGATCCCATCTGTAAGTATTGACAGTCCTCACCAGATAAACATCTGCAGTGTTGTTTGTTTTCCTGAAAACTAACCTTTTGTGATCGTGCAAACAATGACTGTTTGACATTGTTTTTACTGCTGCAAAAAAATCTCTGGAGCTCAGGTGGAAACTTGGTTGTGCAAAGTGTCTAACTTTGTCAGCAGAAACCACAGTTTACATCTGGTCTCCAACATTGGTTTCTTGTCTGTCCCTAACCTCAGCTATAGACATGGCAGAAAATGCTCATAGGTAATTTTAGAAGGCACTGAAAAATAATGTTATTGTGATGTGAGGGCTTGTTGAAATTATCATATACAGTAAAATCCACTTGAACAAAAAAGGGAAATTTTATTTGAGCAAAAACACATTTTGGAACAACAATAAAAAGCACAGTATGGCATCCTTAAAACATTGCAGATGACATTTTGACAGCACCTTATGAGGTTACATTATGTAAACAATATGTCACTATTATAGCAAATAGCAATGTTCTGAAATGTACTTCATAAAATTCATATGAAATCATAAAGATAACTGCAGCTGGTAGCACACAGTCACAAGTCATGACAATGCCACACTTTTAAAATGAAAAACTGCATTTAATCATTAACATTATGTTCATGCAGGAGAGGCTGTCTGGATCTATACTGTACACAACATTATAGGAAACCATCTGGAAAGCTCACGCTGCTAGCGATAATTGAATAAATAGATGTTCGCAGATAACAGGGGTGTAACATGACAGAAAAAAAAAATCCTGCAACAATACAAATGCATCTCAAGAGGCAGGGGTGCTGCATCTGGGGGTGGAGGTGCTACTTTCCACAGTTTGGGTATATAAGCGAAGTTCCAGGGAAAGATAAGAGAATAGCAGAGAGAGAAAGAAAAAGTTGAGATTCTGCCTCTCAGAGAGCAATTAGAGTGAGTTTAGGACAGAGTGAGAAGAACTGCACTCGCTGAGAGATGTACTGTCGCTGCAGTCTGACAGTCACAGATAAAACACTTACTTTGTCAAAATCCGGGCAGCGACTTTTTACTGTAAGCCGGCCTTATTTGCTGCTGCCTTTACTTCAACATTATTTAACATGGAAGCCAATTAAGACCCAGAATCAAAAGCTGGCGGTTAAGTTCTTTCATTGTTTCCTCTTTTCATTTTTCTTCCTTGATACACATCTTAAGAAGAGATAAAGAATTGTACTCTGTAGGCAAGCCAAGCACATAAAGTGACTAATTTTAGCAAGAAGTCCTCAGGGAGCAGTTTGATAAGCCCAGAGAGAGAAAGGACAGGTTTTTCTTACCAGACAGCTGTACTCTACCTCCTTTTCTGGTACTTTTCTCCACCTTCCTTCCTTCCCTCCTCCTCCTCCTCCTCCCCTCATAGCCACTCTATAGATAATGAGGTTTTAATGTTGTAAATTTGATATGGCACAGGGAGGCAGGATTTTCCCCCACTACTTATCTCTGGCTGCCAGACCTTCCCAGATGGGTTGCCCCCTAACCTTTTCACTGTGACACACACACACACACACACACACACACCTCCAAATCCAAACCCCACCTCGACACAATACCCCCATTTCTGTGGCCACTTCCAAATATAACCATCTTATTCTCTCCCAGGTTTTAATACTGCAAACTCTGTAGTTGTCCATGTGTCGTGTCCTAATTATGACAGTAGGAATCTGGCCGGTCATAGTACAGTCTATCAATAGTGCAGTAAAAGAAATGAGAGCCTTATGATGTTAAATGCAGTATATCAAAGTACTGTGGCAGGTACACAGGAATAACACTAATACATGACACAAGACATCTCGTATCATAATAGTAACAATAAGGACGAACAGGCTGATTGCTTGGCTCCCGGGGGTGCTGCTTGCAGCGTTCGTGAGAACCCCTCATCTGATTGACTTCACACTCGACACTGTCCTCAGTAATACACCTGCCATGTGTAAAGTCGAATAGATGAACGGTTCTTGAGATATGCAAAGGACAGTCATACACATAAACAGACATACACAGAGATTCCTTCATTTGTAGTTACATGATGCTGCTACAGCGCCACCTATTGGCCAGATGGCACCAAATTTCTCATGGTCACTCGGACATCATGTCTATACAAGTCCACCAAATGTGGCTGCAATAGCACAAAGCATCCAGGAGAAATTGCATTTTTTTGTAATATAAGCCCTGCCCACAGAATTTCAGCAAAGGGACATCTATAGCAAAACTGTGTGTAACATAAAAAAACAAGACTTTTTCTGGCTTGGTCCAGAGATGTCCTGTACAAAATTTGCTGACAATTTCTCAAAATTTGTAGGAGGAGTAGGAACAGATTTGGACACAAAATAAATAGTTTCTGAGACTTATAGCTCAAAAGTTACAGTCCAAAACATAAAGTCATTGTTATAGTGCCACCATCTGGCCAAACTGCACCACATTGGACACTGCACACCCTTGGGTACCCAGCAATGCACCCGCCAAGTGTGAAGTCGATCGAATGAGCCGTTCTCTAGATATGCGAAGGACAGTCACGTGGACAGAGATTCCTTGCTTTAGAGTTAGATAACAGTAATAAAACCTCACCCATCTTTAATCCCTTTTTATTCACGTGCATGTCCTCTTTTGATAACCCTCCTTCCTCTCTCTTTCCACCCCCGATCGTCACTTTCTTTCCGCTCTTTTCCCTCCTGAACTCTCCTCCTCATCACCGTCACCATCTCTCTTCCTCTCCTCTTCGCTCTGCCGTCGACTCGTCCTTCATCTCCTCCTTCATCCTCGCGTCATGATTCCCTCCCCCGTCCTTTCATGCCACCACCGCACCGTATCTGCCGTTCCCTCTGGACCCGTTCGATCTCACCGCAGTAAAAACCTTTTTATCTGAAAGAAATGGGTGAGGGGAAGCATAGAAGGCCGGCGTAGAAAGATAGAGGTAAAAGGTTGTAGCCTTGGGTTTATAAGATAGGCCTGATAGGTCTGATAGGTCTAATTCACCTCAGGAGGAGGACTGGAGGGAAAGAGGCCCAAATGCTGTGTTAGACATGTCTCTGTGGGCAATAACTAATTAACTGCATTATCACTTTGCTATATTTGAAGGAGATGGAAGAAAGAACGGGTCAAAAAGGTCATAGAGCAAGAAGTCGAGGGATTGAATCAAAAAGCAAAACATTATTTTTCAACTCTAGTGGTAGGTTTTCATTGGAAACAGTTTTGGTTTTTATGTGCCGAGGCTTTGAAATATGCCCATTTTATCTCTGTCACTACTCCAGTAAAATGGGAGTAATGGTATTCCATTTGTGCTGCACAAAATGACATTTTGTCAAATTTAATGGCAACGTGCCTTTCCAGAAACAATGACCGAGTATCTCTACAGAACTACTTGCTTTTATCAGTTTTCATAGGAACAACTTGACTGTGGTTCCAATCAAATCTGTTTATTTATCCAAAGTAAAAATGTGCAATATTTCTGCAGAGGCAACTTGCTGTTGAGTTTTTTAAATGTCATTTAAATTCATGGCTAGGTACCGCTTAAGTATTTGATTTATTTTCATGTCATGCACACAAAGGTCTCAAACAAAATATTCTGCCTTCTCTCCCAAGCTTGGCAAATACAATCTGCTACAAAAAAAGGTTCCTTTCCTGAAGCATAACTCAACTTCTGCCCCACCCCAGTACAATTGGTACAGATTTTTTGCTTATGCTGCTCAAAATACTGAAAAATATAATCACTCTTGTTTCAGGCTACACACCTTTTCATAGACTTTCCTTCAGTAGAATGTAGTTCCGATAAAACTTGTTCATAGTGAGTTTTTAAATGTCATTTTTCTGTGTTGAGCACCGGAAACAAAATTCTATTCTCCTGCGTTGTATCAGTGTGGAGGCAGATATCTCCATATGGACAAATAAAACCAAATTTATTTCCATGACTAGTGTTACGAGAATGACTGGTAGTTTGGCTCCTGACGTGTCTATGGCAAATTTATTCCCTAACATAAAGAGTATTTTTCAAAGAGAAGGCTGGCTGGCAATGGGGTTATGTGTGAATTTCCTCTGGTTAGCACAGTGGTTCCCAAACTGGGGGTCGGGACCCTTAGGCCCCCCTAAGGGTCGCGCCCCCCAGTTTTGGAACCACTGTGCCCAGAAAGGCTAAGGATCATGGTGATGCATGGTTCTGGACTTGTGTAATTCCTGCAAAGAAAACATTCAAGTTTTTGTTTATTCCCAGGGAGTTGGTAAACTTTCCATTTTTGTAATTTTGGTAATTTTCAGTAGTTTGGGGAAAATCTGTTGAAAGCAATGAATGTAAAAAAAGAAAAAACAAAAAGTTCTGTAATAATTGCAGGCATGTTTAAAAAAAATTCTTGCAAAGGACGTGTCTAAGAGGTTGGCTATGTGAGTGGATTTAAGGGCGAGGTGGGGCTGAACAAAAGGGGGGCCCTGCAGAAAAAGTTTGGGAACCACTGGGTTAGCATCAACTAGCTCTTACCGAGAGTTCCCCACGAACAGCCAGCCCAGGCAGCGTCAGACGTTTTTTGTTCAAGTTTTTGTTAGTGGTGGTTTCTTCTAAAATGAAACAAAGCTGGATGTTGCAGTCGTTCAGTTCTCAAGGCCAAAGTCCAAAATTGCTCCAGTGTTGGTCTCTCACAACGGCAAAATCTCCTCGTGGATGGTGCTACCACTTTCATCATATCTTGCGAGATCACAGCTGAGCCATCGGGTTCATTGATAAGCCCCGCCCACTACCAACCAACCAGCCAGCATACTGCTCAACCTAACACTAAATGTAGCACCAGGGGTAAGCATAAAAAGTGAAGTGACCCCCTCCAAGGTGTGACTCAATAGACAAACTTTAGTTTATATTTCAAGTGTGTGGAGCCATAGACTGTATATAATAGACTGTATATAAAAATGGACGACGCATGTCCGCTTTCTCCCACTGTACAAAAGTGAAGCCAAAATATCCCGGATGCAGGCACCGCCATCTTGTAATTTTGCAACCAGAGTCTGCACAGTGACACCCGCCCGACCAATCGGGAGTCAATCACAGCTGCCAATCATGACATTTCACCCTGTTTTTATAGCATAATTAATAATTAAAATGAAACTTAGCATAAAAATGAACACTTGAACAAACATCAGCGTACCATCTTTGGGAAACATTTATTTGAAGTGTACTTTGATTTTTTAGTTTGGCCCATGTCCCATCTGCTAACATGGAGGGGGCGGGGTTTATGATGTATACTGCAGCCAGCCACCAGGGGGCGAGCCATGGACGTTTGGCTTCACTGTCTGTGTGTGGAGCACAGAAACAAAATGTATTTGGACTGTTCTTTTGTACTGTTAGAAATGGAAAAACACAATAAAATGATGGAGACTGGCATGGTGTGACAAGATGAATGAATGACCAGATTAATTCAAACTCAAGATGTTGTAGTTCCAACCTCCTGCCAGGGTGTCTGTCTGTGGTGTCACAGTTTGAAAAATGGTGAATGTCTCAGTTTGGACTGGAACATTGGAAGAATTAATGTTGTCTTAGCTGAAGGCCAAAACTGAGAAATACATCTAGTTTGTCTTAGTCTGTGTTATTGTCTGTGTTGGCTTGTTGTGAAACATATTCATCTCTCTCTCTCTTCAGTCCCAGTCGTCATTGCTGAACAGCTCAGTGGTCCAGAGCGAAACACCCAACGTGGTTCTGGAGGGTCTGAGGCCGGGGACCGGCTACGTGGTCCAGGTGAGGGCCCGCACTGTGGCCGGCTACGGAGCCTACAGCAAGGACATGCTCTTCCAAACGCTCACCGATGGTAAGTGGGTGGGTGTTGGTGGGTGTCGGTGTGTGTTGGTGTGTATTGGTGTGTGCGTGTGTCGGTGTGTTGGTGTGTGTGGTTGTGTGCGTGTGTTTTGGTGTGTGTGTGTGCCATGTGTGTGTGTGTCGGTATGTGTCGGTGTGTTTGTGTACATGTTTGTGTGTGTCTGTGTGTGTGTGTGCATGTGTGTGTCATGTGTGTGTGTGTCGGTATGCGTCGGTGTGTTTGTGTACATGTTTGTGTGTGTGTGTGTGTGGGTGTGATCGTGTGGCGGTGTGTTTGTGTATGTGTGTGAGTTTGTGCGTGCGTGTGTGTGTGTGCGTGTGCGTGTGCGTGTGTGTGTGTGTTGGACACAGCCATTTGTGTAGCTTTAAGCCAGTATAAAATATAACTCAGAGAAAAGTGCCTTTGACCAGGACAGCTATTATATTGTTTTAATAGTCATGACAATATGTAAATCTGTTTAGTTTATAGTCAGTGCAGTGCAGCACATGCTCATGTGTACCTTAATTATCAACACAATACTTAATTGTCAGATTTATTTCCTTTTCTTTCATCCTATTAGACTGAAGTAGAACTGGCGTGAAATTGGACGCCGTTGTGGCCCGACAGTTACTGACCCTCTTTTTTTTTCCTGTATCTTGACATGCACAGAGGACTAAACACTCTGTGACAAATTAATTTCTAACAAATTATCTTTTCAAGTGGAACCGTTTTTAGCCTCAACTATCAATTAAGGACTTACAGAAATTTGCTTTGCTCCTCACTGAGTAGAATCATTATGGGGCCTGTGCATTGTGTATACATGCACCTGTCATTATTTGGCTGGTTACCAATAGTTGGGAAGGTGACGTTTCACTTGAAGATGCAACTGGCAAATTGACTCCAGTGTTATGCTTGAGTAATTGATTTTTCAGCTCCCTTTGAGTTGTATAGAAGTTAATGGAATATGCAGTTACCACATTGAACAATAATGCAATTATTCTTGTAAATGTAGAACTTTATCTATGTTGTAATCTGGATTTAACAAACACATTGGCATTTTCTAATAAGATAACACTGTATGTTTTTGATGTAAGAACTATACCGACCTTTTTGTTTGATTGTTTCCATTAACCAGTAAATTATATGATTCATGTGACATGCCTCTGCCCACACATTGGACAAACTGATCAATCACTTAAAACATTGGTGTAGTCCTCTTAAATTTTCAACTCGGGCTGGGTGGTATCGCCTAAAATGTATGTCCCGGTATAATTTGAAGCATGGACGGTAACGGTATATATCACGGCACATTCGTTTTTCTTAAAATTTCAATATAAATGCTTCTGAAGGGCTAAACTGCATGGCACTTATTACTGTACTCTTTACTAGGATATATTTCACATAGAGTAGGGCTTTTTTTTTAATAGCCTACTGTAAAATAACAGAATCCTTAAAAAGCGTGCGTGCGTGCGTCCCCTTTGATACAGTCCGAGCCTCAGCTTCGATAAATAGCTGAGATCCAAAACAACACATGTATTAAGCTTTGGGAGTCTCATTTCTACAAGCTACATGTCACTTGTAAACTACGGTGGCTCTACAGGCTCAGACAGAATGCAGAGTAAAAAAGGCAAACTCTCACGTACATTAACACACTGCAGCTCTGTCCTGTCCAACTCCTTCTCTGTCGGAGAAATGTCTGGCTGAGTTGCATCATAACCGACCAGTCTGATGTGTGTATGGTTATACTGTAGCAGGCTGGTGTTTTTAGATGATTCAATGAAGGTAAACACACAGTTGCGTGTAATGCCACTGCGCTCCTCAACTCATGAGGGCTCTACCGGTCAGCACGGTATCGTCAAAATTCATACCGTAAGGCAAATTCATACCGGCGTACATTACAGTTTATACAGTCCACCCCTATTTTCAACTATATAAAAGCTGAATGTAGTACTGTACATCAGTATTTGAAATTAAATGTATTTGTGTAACTATCAGGTCATAAGTATTATTCTATCATATAGCCTTTCAGGTGTCTAACAACCTAACAAGGTGGAAAAAATGTGTTTTTGTCATGCACACATATGTTTCCCTAAAGAGACCATGCCTGTCATTCTAAAGGAATAACTTATAGCAGTATTGCTCATTTTCATGTTCATTAGATCTCCCTAACCTTACAAACCTAACCAGGTATTACTTCCTAACTGCTCTCCTATGCGTTTTTAATTAGTGAGGAATCCTCGTTATGTGAGGCAGATGGCACAATCCTCTGTCTTTTGTTAAAGTCACACTAATTAGGATTCTCGGAGAAGATGCGTCCAACCAGAATCCTTAATAAGGGAGCCTGTTAAGCCAAGTAATAAGAAACCTGATGTCTCCACGACAGTGCTCACCTTGAAACTCAAAAATAGAAACCAGTCAATTTTTCAGCACAGACCCTTTGTCAATGTTTGTGTGCTGGTGTTTGTGTGTGTTAGAGGTAAATGTGATAAGGTGATTAAAGGAGATTTTCTATTTTGATTCACTTTAAAAAGTCAGCTATTTAGCTGCTGATTATGCCATTGCTAAACGATGCATACAAATGTTGCTGGTGAAAATGTGGGCGAAAAAAGTGATTAATGATCAGTGCTTACATATATATCAACTGTTAAATTAAACAACAGTTGAGTGAGAGAAGGAAAGCAACCCACAAGAGAATGTCTGCTGGCTTTTGTGTGAATGGAAATTGCTTGCACATCAAACCCCCCACATGTCAGTCCTCTCTGGGCCTTCCAGGACTTTGAAAGCAGGACTTTGAGGACGTGTTGTAGACTCTATCATCTGAGTCCAGATACCCCCCTCTAAACAAGCACAGATGGCAAATTAAGGCAAATATGGCCCAAAATGAATCTAAGTTAATTTTGGCTTCTTCCACTGAATAGGTCTGACAAAGTAATGCTGGCTTGTGGTTTTGACATTCTGAAACATTATCATTCACACTCCATCTCCAGGAAATACTGTTACCTGGTTTTAATTGCCACCACCATCACTCATACACTGTAAAATCAGAATATTTCTGAGAGATAGTTGCTGGTTGCACCACACTAATGGCTGATGGTCACCATCCCCATATGGTGCGCACGCACTGATTTCTTTTTTTAAAGCAGCCATATTGACTACAAATTTCCTGCTAATTATTAAAATTCTACTTTATTTCAGCTTTTTCTACAATGGTCAATGTTCCATCATACCCCCCAGCAGAATTCCCGTCATAATCAGGCAGTTCCAGTCACTTATTACAGAAAAAAGTAACAATATATAGTTTCCAGCCACACTAATAAAGGGAGGATTGGAACATTGGAACAACAGGGAACATGCTAAAACATGCTAACATAAATTTAAAGGGAGGTTTCTTGTAAACAGTTACACTTGCTTGCAGTTTTTTTGTTCCTTATTAAACATTTGAAACATTGAAATATTCTGACAATTGCATTGTTTATATTCATTACCAAGTAGTCTTCTTTTTCTCGTTTTGCTGGCACATTGCTACATTTCTTGACGAGTCGCCACCACCTGTCGATTAGTGATGTAACGTTACAGCAGGGAAGGTTACACAGCTTGAGTGGACCGCACATTTGCATTTGATATAAATGTGCATAGCATCACTTGCATGCTTATACACATAATGTACATGTATGTGCTTGTGCACAGTAGAGGATGAGATACAAGACAAAATAGGAAGATTGCAGCCGTTCGATTCAATATTTTATGATCCTCTTCTTCGGCCCACTGCTGAAATGTGATCTCCAAAAGTAAGGGAATGATAAACTGTCATAATTACAAACACAAAAGTATAGAATTCAGCCATTCTGATACTTATTGGTTGCTTACCTTGGAAAAGGACAATATATATAAATCACTAGACTTTCCTAGTGTGCAATCAATAATGGTTCAATAACTCCTCATCTCCCCTGTGTACTAATGGCCAGAGCTGGCTTTACAGAAACAAACAAGGCTGTGCTAAGAAAGACAACTCTATAGTCTGAGCTTCCTTCTTCAGTTATGTGGTATTACTCAAACAACAAAGAGTTAGCAGTACAAAGCTGATTCATTTTCCATCCGGTCAGGTTAGAGTGCTTTGTGTTCTGCATCTCTTTTATTCAGCATCAGTCACTTTTTTCAAAGAACTAATATGGACATCATAATTACAGAGAATAATGCACCACTTAATTCAATTTGCTTTATAAGATGGAATTAATAATAGGAAGGGTGAATGGAATTTTCTACCTGAATCATTTTCATAAATCTTAATAATGAAGTTCACTCCCTTGTTGGCTCCAAATGTCATACCTTGAACTCAGAAACATGGTGCCTTTCTCTCAAACCAATTAATCTTTAGGATGAACTCTTTCCCTTTTCCAAGAACAAGCTCTCTATTATAGTCAGTCGTCTTTCTGACAGTTTCCCTGCCTTGTCTATGATATCATCTTACAAGATGATGTATAGTACCCCTGCCTATATTTTATACAATCTTCCCCATAGAATTAAATTAACAAAGCATATGGGAATACTATACAGCTATTTCTTATTTATAGCTTTTATTCCCACTGTTCATGAAGTAAGAGCTGTTGTATTGTACACAACAATAAAAACACATTAAAACATTTAGATTGGTCACTAATACGTGATAACTTCCATTGATTAACTAATGTCCCTAAAATTAAGTAATTTAAGTTGAAACGTACCTATGTGTCTATGTACCTATGTTATGTGTCCTAAACAAAGCCAAAAACATTCTGTAAAATTACAAACAATAAAATAATTCATAAAAATGGATCTATCTTTATCATGTTGATGCCACAGGCTTTGGAAGCTGATCTTGTACTTACAGTTTCGATAATGACAGGGTGTGTGCAAATATCTTGTACTTGCAGTGTATCAAAGACAGAAGAATAAAAGACCAGTTTCTCATTTGAAACAAACAACTCTATTATGGCACTAATTTGTCAAAAGCAAATCATAACTGAATGCTAGTGCTGTTATTGTGGTCTGTGCATGATGCAAGTCCATCTCATATTATAATGCAGATAAATAAATATGCCCAAATAAATGTGGATATAAACATAGAGATAGGACGAAACAGCTGAATGATGGGGCTTTGCAGCCTGGATGCCTGTAGCCCACTGGGTGCATGGACAATTAAGAACAGCCTGTTTGGGGAGCATGCGTGGTGACTATGATGCGTGATGACTGTCAGGGCTACAGACATGGCAAGGATGCTACTGACTGAAGGGATCAGAGTGTTTGTTGTTTCACACACCATATGCGTCAAACTATTTATTTTCTGTGATCTTGCGCACAGGGATTGGAGCTAGCCTGACTTCATCTTAATGGGGACAGAGGAAGTGCAGTCATGAGATGTGGGAGGGCATATGGAGAATTTAATTTCAGGATATTAAAACCCACTCACCAGCTCTATTTCAAGATCATCCTCCCTTATTGGGAGAATGGTTAATACATGTGGATCCTACTCACCAGCTCTGTTTTAAGATCATAGGTGAACATATATGGTGCCACACCATGTTTTTTTTTTTAATGTAGGTTGAGTCCAAAACAAAATTTAAATTACCAGCAAATTCTATTTGCACCGAAACACCATCACAGTATGATGAAGATTTTTGATTGAAAACATAGTGCTTAGCATTGACCTTTTTCGTGCTGCAGTATTTAAATACATAGTTACTTCAAAGAGTTCTCAACATAAAATTAGCAACATGTCCTTGCGATTATACTTCTTTGATTGACTTAGTCTTGATGTGCCCTCATCCACAAAAAATGTTTCACTTGCCGAAGAGGTTACTCAATTACTTGAACTGTAGAACTGTTGAAGCACCACAAAAGCAGAGATGAGTGGCTAGTTCAATTTCTTGTTAGTCTGTTTTGCAGCGTTGCTGGGCGAGCCTTGAATTCAAATCCCTGCAGATAATGAGAGCATTAAGGAAACACGTGAGTATGTCTCACCTTGAAATACCACTTGCATTTCCTCATGAGCCAATTTATTTTGAGGTAATTAAGCCACAGGTTGGAATAAGTTGGTGACGTTTACAGTCATATGGTAAGGGGAGGAAACGGCAGGATGTGCCTCAGGGCCTCTCTGAGCCACTTGGAGTTTTTTTCCCATCTTAACAACAAATTAAATGGAATAACAAGAGGCCAATGCAAAGAGAGCCTGCCTTGTCCTTAGTTCAGCCACAATAAATAGCCTGGGCCCACACCACATTCGTCATATTGATTTTTCTTTAATGATATGCACAAGAAAGTAATTTCCTTGTCTCTGCATTGTCAGCGGTGACTAATCAGATTTTCTTGAGACAACCAATTCCATACCTCAAGGAAATGCTTGGCTCCAGATACTGGTCATCCAAGTGACACAGACATCACCTAACAGCTTGTACAGGTGCAATCTCTCTCTGCATGCAGGGCTGGAATACTAAGTGTGTACTTCCTACACTGTGTGTCCTTGGTTTTTTTAAAGCAACATGTGCACCCTAGGCAAGGCATTATGAACACAGATATAATATGAACAAAGAACACATCGATGCACACGCTCCTGCTGTCTTTGTAGAAAAGTAAATATTTCTTATTCTACAGATGTATTCATGTCGAGATGTCCACATGTAATGCCTGTTGTGGAAATTGTTAAAGTAAATAAATTATTTTTATTGCTTGAAAATTTTATGTCACAATTATTATCCTGGCCAAAATAATTGCAATATTATCCCGATAATCATCAAAATATGCTTACAACTCTTAAAATGGAATTAAACACACTGGAATCACTTTATCTTATGTTTTGCTTTGTTGTGACTTTTTACTCGAAAAATTACAACTTTTTACTCGTAAAATTGTGACTTTTTCTCTAAACATTACAACTTTTTTCTTGAAATATTGCAACTTTTTAGATTATGACTTACGACTTCTTTCTCAAAACATATGTCACAGATATGACACTGTAATAAACTGCAGTCAATTCATGAGGATATTCACAATATTCACCATTATCCTGATA
>JAOVVB010097958.1:0-13144 GCA_028570985.1 Heterobranchus longifilis | reverse complement strand
CACACACACACACACACACACACACACACACACACACACACACACACACACACACACACACACACACACACACAACGGACATGCGGCAGTAAACAAACCTTACTGTCAATGTCAAAATGACACTGAAATCTGCACAACATTCAACGGTTAGAAACCACATTGTGTTTCAATTTACAAAAAAAGAGGGTTTAACTAATTATTCATAAAAGCATGACTGGTATTTTGTAAATATTAGTATTAATATTACTTGAGGTTATTGCTACTGAAGTGCAGTACATTCTTTTCCTCTCCACAATGAAATTAAAGGATTTAAAACTCCTATAAAACTCTTTATAACGCAGGTTTTTGTTGTCACTGTGCATAAACTTTTTTTTTTTTTTTTTGCTTTAATCAAATCAGCTTTTTAAAAGAAAAATGTAAAGTGATCACTTGAGATTAACTGACAGTACTAACTAAAATGTTTTGATGAATACATAACATTTTATGGATTATATTGTTTTGTTGCAAGAGGTAAATGAGGTGTTTAATATCAGAATAATTCTGGTCTCTTAATGTTCTGTTCTCCTGATGAAAAAAAAAAAGAAAAAAAAGACTATTTTTGCTCACTTGTTGTACGATGTGATTGTAAGAGTTTTCTGTCCTTTACAGAAAGAGACAGCTGATCTTGAAGGAGCCGTCTCTCCTCCTGAAGTGCTGAAAGAGAGGAAGTTATAAGGAGGACAGCAGACTGCGATCAAAACTGAAATACTGACACTGTACGTACAAACACGCACTCAGAAAAACTGCTATGAAGAGTGAATCATTCTGAGCAGCCCTCTGTGAGGCCTGCTGTACATTTGATGTACTGTACGGACACCAGAGATTCACATTAATATCCAAAGTGCAACTTAGCTCAGTCATGCACAAGGGGGAACGCACTTTAAACCTCTATTTACACCCCTTACCAAAATCATCTTTGTAAACATTCATTTTATCCGATGTCTTTTACATGTCTTGTCAGTGCAACTGCCACTTTAGTGACTCCAACATTACTACACTCTTTCTTTCCGAAGCTTTTACCGTCCCCCTCTGATTAGTGTTAATGTATTAAAACGGAGTAATATATTGGACCAATACTGTGTGTACCTGAACTCAGTCTGTACGTTTCTGAAAGCATTCGTTTGAGTGTTATTGTTAAATGCAGACTAAAGGACTGTGTCGTGTTTTCCTGTCGCGGCAGTCGCGTCAAATCTCTGCCTGCTATTCAGGATCACATGGAAGTATCACTTCTGCATACTGCTGATTTTATATATATATATACATATATATGATTGATGCTGTGCATCAGTTTTGTCCTTGTTTTACTGTAAGTGATCTCTACAAGACATTTGGTGATAAATATCTAGATCAACATGCGAGAAGGTAAATCGATCTACCGCAGTTGTCAATTTTGCACAAGAAAATGTTTTTATGTGTAATACTACTTAGCTTGTAAAAGTGTTACTGAGAAATGTAGTTGATGCTTTGTAACCCGTGTTTGTGCAATTTGTCATTGACATGTTTTACTTGATGTGTTGTGGCGAGTTGTATGGTGATTATAATGAATGTTAGTGCGAGTTATTCAGTCAGTGGTATTTTTAGGGCATTTTACAGGGCTGTGAAAAACTCTACACCTCTGGAGTGTTTTTTTCCTAAGGGGACATGGGGAGAAAAAATAGATGGGTGAAAAAAAAAGAAAAATATTTTTGCGATAGGGGGGGAATATTGCGAGGAAACGCAAAACTTATTACGAGGGAATGCAACATTTTTTTTCTCCCCTTGTCCCCTTAGCGGCTCTGTACAGTGTAGTGTTTTCTCTAATAATAATATTAGGGACCTAAATAAATCACAGCCAAATCCTGAATCCAGCTTTTATCTATGACACTAAGTAGTAATCAAGTAAAAACAAATCAATACATTAAAATATGAGAGGAGTTTTTGTCAATATTTAATTGGATAGCATCATGAAAAAGGTGTCACTGTATGCATCTTTGCATATAATGAGAATATAATATCAGTGTGCTCATGTTTTCTGCAATTTAATTCTCCATCTTAAACCAGAAAATCCAAGAGCTGAAAAGCCACAATTAGCAGAAAATAACCCAAATGAGATCTGAGCAGCACTAAATATGAAATATCTGTCAAAAAATAATACAAAACACACAATTAAACCCCTGGAAACAAGATGCCCCACCACTTATTTTTCATATGTAGTTCATAAATACATACCATTTGCTTATTACTTTAGTAGAAAACATCAAAAATCAAATAATTTCATTTAAAAAACATTTTATAGGACAATAATTGTGCATACATTTAAAGGGTGTACAAACATTTCATAGCACAGAACAAACATCAAGAATAATTGTTGATACACTGTTTGTGAAACTTTATAATGAAGAGCATAGTTTTATACTGTATAGTCATCTGAGTTCTTTGGTAGATCATGAATTTAAAAAAAATGTATAGGAAGTGGTCGTCTGGTGAAATAAAACTTTCTCAAAGAAATCTACACTGGATTTATTTACGAGCACGGACACGTGTGGATGAGTGTCGTTCAGCACTGACAGTTAAGATATTAGAACTAAATTAGAGCTGCACAATATATCTTTTTTTTATCATCATCACCACAATGTATCTTTTTTTTTTATCATCATCGCAATATATCGACATATCGTGAAAAACACTCAAGGATTTTTTGAGTTAGTTAAAAAAAAGTATTAGTAGAAAACTGCACTTTAAATTGTAAATATCACTTTTTTATGGTGCCTTTTGTGTTCAGTTCAATAAAAGAATGTTGGAAATAATTAATATTATTTTTTTATTCAACAAGCACTTTGTTGTGTTTTAGCAGTACACTGAAAGAGCAGAAAGGCAGAACTGAGTGTACTTTATTGTTTATTTATCGCAAATAATATCGTTATCGAACATCACATATTTTCCTCATATCCTGCAGCCCTAAACTAAATGAAATCTCCATGTATTGATCACTTGAGAATGTATTAATCAGAAACCGGCACGTATCGATAGTGTTGCATGACCTTTTGTCAAACCGTCCTTTTGGTCGCACTGTGAACTGTAAAATGTCACTTTAAAAAACCTATAGAGTCGACGTATAGAGCCTATAGGAAGTGTTAACAGTAGGAAATTAATGTACAACCAGATCTCGTGTTCTTCAAGGCAATAAGCAGCACATTAGGACCAGTCCTCTGGTGTCTGGTGGAGGGAGGAAAATCAAACAGCCGAGATTTAGTTCCGCTTCTTCTGCCGTGCTCCGACCTCCTCTTGTGTCTCTGGGATACACTGGTATCCAATCAGCATTCCTAGGATGGAGAAACCTAGACAAACACATGACAGAGTTTTAATATCTTTAAAGCATCAAATGCGATCATTGAGGGGATAATGTAAATATATTCCCCGTCAGTACGGCCCGCACTCACTTGCCACGATGAGAGGGGCCATGACCCCGATAGTCAGAGGAGCCGTTTTGTAGATGAAGGCTTCAGAGAGAAAGTGGCCCAACGCCAGAACAAATGTCCATAAGGTGATGTGATACAGCCTGCGGGAGCCGGCATGACAAACAGTAAGAACACACAGTAAGAACACACAGTAAGAACACACAGTAAGGAGACTGCCAGGTAAAACCAGAAACCAGAAACCAGGTGCAGGAAGTGAGAAGCTGTCTTACGTTCTGTTCTGGATATCGATGGCACAGGAACAGCGAATGATGGACGACAGCAACGTCCAAATACCAAATGTTCGAGCTTGGAGACCGTTCACTAAGGAAATGAGAAGTAAATAGAAAATCAGGGATGAAAAAGTTTAAAAATTGTCAAAATGTAAAGATATAGTCATCTGTATATCCTAGTCTACCCCTTGTGTTTTAGAATGGATTTTAAGATTTTAATTATCACTTTTAAAGCCCAGGTGGGACTGGCCCCTGAGTACATCAACGACTGTTTGATTCCATATGAGCCTAAAAGTAGCCTGAGATCCTCAGGCACCTCACTTTTCAGATCCAAAGACCTAGATTAAAAACCAGGGGCGACCGGGTCTTTGCTACATGTATCAGGGTCCCGTCGCTGCTCAGGAAGGCCACAACTTTGTCCACTTTTTAAAATGTGCTTTTACTTAATTAATTCTTTGCTGTGATATCCTGTCACATTCTTTATTTTAGTTCATTCCTACTTTTATGTTCTTTTATTATGCTTTTATTTTATTGTCATTTCATCGCATTCTGTTTTTATTTGTTCTGTTGTGAAGCACTTTGTAACTACAGTATGTTTTAAAAGGTGCTATACAAATAAAGTTTATTATTATTATTATTATTATTATTATTATTAGTAGTAGTAGTAGTAGTCTGTATAAACTAATTTTATTTACACATTTTACACAAATATTGCTATCAGTATATGTAGGCTGATAAGTAATAAGAAATTGCAGTACTATACTGTTATATTTGGGGTAATTTAGAAACAGTGTCACCTTTACATTGTCCACCAGAGAGCACTGACACGTTTATGTTCTTAACTGTAAAATGTCCCTGTTTAAAGTCCCCAGACCATGTGACCACACCTGAGGTGGGGTGGATAAAACAGACTCTCCTGCATGACCCCAGGTGCAATCAATCGTTGACTAAAGGTCATATAAGCTGCCTGTCTCCCTTTGTTCACTCCTTCTGTCCTGACCTCTGATATGTGCATCCTGTAAGTTGATTTAGCTGTTTAATACTTTATTTACATCATTGCACACAATTTCTGTTTTGATTTACTGTTAATGACACACACACACACACACACACACAGAATTGTTTAATCTGCCTTCTGAAATAAACCTGCTCTGCATCAAACAGACTGACTGACTGCTGCTCCACATTGTCATATCATTTAAGTCTAATCCAGTGATTTCCACTTAACAGTCCCATTTAGTACATATCTTTAATTCTTTAACAGCAAAATAAGGTATTCTTGTGAAAACAAGTGTTTATGTAATGTGCCACTATCGAATAACCTTATCAAATTTAATTTAGAAAGAAATATTGATATTGGCCTCTGAAATCCATAGTCTGTGTGGCTCTAAAATTGAAGATTATTATTGTTTATGATGTCTATGATGTATATGTTGTTTTGGCAGCTGATGCAAATTTCAGGTTTTTTTTTTTTTTTTAATTCAATGCTATTTTATAAACTTTTATATATTTTTGAGGTATATCACCAACATCATGCTCCGTTGAGGGAAAGATATGGTGATGTGGCATTTCATGTTGTCAAGCTGTAATTTTTGTCAATCAAACCCAAGTTTGCTTACCAAACTCTGGTGTGCCTGTGTAGAGCTTCTCTGACAAAAAACTGTGATCTCTGAAACTCTGCACGGTGTTTCCCATCGCGATGACAGACACCATCAACAACCAGCTCCGCAAGACGTTCAGAAAGCGACTCATGTTTTCTGTCTGTGAGATGCACCTGTAGGCGAGGAAAAGTCAATATGTTTATCAGTGCAGGATAAACTGCTTCAAACTGAGGGGAAGGTCATAAAAAAGTCAGTCATATAGTATGTCAAATGTCATAGGCCTATATGTTTAAAAAAAAAAAAAAGTCATAGCATAGTAGAAACAAAGTCAAATAGTAAGTTTAAAAAAAAGTCACAGTATATTATGTTGAGAAAAAGTCATAGTATAATATGTCAAAGTGTTGGAAGTGAGAAATAACATTGAACCCTGATTTATATGTTGAACAAAAGTGAAAAAAATCATAGAAAAGTAAAAAGAAAAGTCAGATTAAGATGTGAAATTGAGTTAAAAAAGAAGAAAAAGGGAAACTTAAGCTACACTTTTTATTTAAATGTTCTAAAATCAAGCACTTAATTTTAAGATATCCACTTTTCAAAAGCTCTCTGTTATGTATTTTATTTTTAAATGCAGCCCTTATGTTATTATTGAGAAGCATGTTTATTATTAGAGTACTTATGTATAACCCCCCAGTAAAATGTGAAAACTGACAAGAAATATTGTTGAAATATTACTGAATTGTACTTGTATTTAATGTGACAGTCACCTGTTGACTACATACGTTGAACTACCAGATTACTTCAATGTATCTGGCACTGAATCATAACGCAGGTTAGGCTAGACATTATGAATTTTAACATCCCTGGTTTATGCACGTGCAGCTGCAGCAGGGTGGTTATATTAGAGACATGTCTGCTGTATGTTACCATTTTCTTATACATCCATGATGTTACCTGATGAACACATTACATGGAGAGTGACGTTATCTATCAGCTAGCAAGAGATATTCAGCAATAACTAGCAGACATAGCAGGCTAACGTTGCTGTACCTGGTTAATACAATTAACGAGCCTATTACGATTAAAAAAACAAAACATGAATTGTGCGTATATTTACCTGGTGGCCTCTATAAAACTACCATGTGGACATGCTCCTGGGAAAAAAGAGAAGACTGGATGTAAAAGTGGGACTCAAGCCAGCACAGTATGATGTTATGGTCACAATGGTAAGGCTTTCTGTTTTGGACTGTGGGCTTGACCAATAACAAGAGTTTACGAATGGCTCCGTTCAATCGTACCATTCATGTGATTGGCCCATACGAACGTCAGGTTCCGCCTACTTTCTTCGCCAACCAATACAAATCAAGGAATCCTGTCACCTGTAGACTGGAGGGTAGGCCGTGTCCAAACAAAGAGTAGATGTGGAGCGAGAGTTACTCTGTGGCGATTTATTCAAGTAGAGGAAGTGCAACGTACGGAGCCCCGGAAAAATAATAATATTAATTCGAGTAATACTGTCATGTTACGCTGGTACCATTCACGACAGATGCTATGTTAATTTTACTTCAACTTCAACATAATTTACTTTTCGACTATGTTCTCGGTGCTGTTTTATACAGTTTATGCGAAAAACAAAAACATTGTAGACTGGGGACATTCTTCGTAACGCCCGCTTCACGTCCCTCCACTGGGCGTGTCTAGAAGATAACCTTAGATTTGCCAAAGTCTCGTGAGATGGGCAAGTTTAGGTAGAATAGTTAAGGTTAAATTGGTATGGTTAGACATTAACCTCGAATTAGTTAGGGTTAGGTGGTCGGGAAATTAGTCTCGCGAGATTTTTTACCCGTTTTCGCCATTCGCCATAGGTTTTCGCCTTTCGCCGATTTTTGCAAATGTAGGGTTATCTTATAGACACGACCCCCTCCACTGGGTGGATGCAGTGCAAAATTTGGTCAGGTGGACAAATAAATATTGTCCGCGACTGCGCATGCTCCTTGCTCTGTTGCTACTCAGTTGTTGTAGTTACCAGGAAGATTAACCGCGCTGATCAACTGGCCCTGGCTGGTTGCTAGCTAGCAGTTAGCAGGCTGTCAGAGATAAAGGCAAGTGTACGTCGGTGTCTACCTGTATGACATTATACAAACGTATAACTTAAGCGGTCTCTAAGCAGACCTCTCCTGGTTAGCTTCCCATACCTACAGTAACACGTCAGTAACCTTAAGTCTTATTTAGCTAACGCTTGTTTGGCTGTTGTCTGTCTGTTCATGAATTAATTTACATTCTTTGTTAGCGTGCCTTTGCAACGAGGTTATTAATATCATGTTTTGCATGCATGGACTGAGCTGAGCTAACCAATGACTGATGTTTTTGCAGTTGGAGCTGGCAACTTAGGTGCCATGCCAAACTTGATCCCAGGAAGATTGCACCGGGCAGCTCGTCCCCTTTTACAGTGAAGATGCCTGCTGTGGTCCGTGAAAAGGAGGACTCTGAGTCCTCCTCAGAAGACGAGCAAGAGTAAGTGTTCATAATAATCTGTCTGTTGTAGAATGAATCACATCACAGTGACTGTGGTGTAGTCAGCATCAGAAGAAACCATTTGTTAAATCTTAATCCTCATCCTCATCCTCTACTCAATAAACAATTTCTGATTCTGATTCTGATTCTGATTCTGAATAGCATTAATATAATCATCGCCCCCATATCTTGAAGTTGAATAAGGTTTATGTTGCCAGTGATCAGTTTTATTTAGCCCAAAATCACACATTTGGCAGTCTGCACAGCATATGGCAGTCTATTCTTAGACCCTTGAGTCAGATAAGGAGGAAAAACTCCCCCCAATAAAGTAAAATGCAGAGTCACCTCAGTGTTGATTAGCCTTTAAATAGCAGGTCGGTGCAAACTTCTACATTAGAACCACTCTATGATTATAACACACATCCTAAACCAGAATGTTCATCCTTGGGCTTTACATTATACCTATGTACACATGGTGTTTCATTTCCTATCACATACACATGTGGGAGTATTATCTCTTTCAAAACAGACTCACCCATTGACATGTTTGCATTGCTTTTATAGCAGTTAGACAGTTGTAAAGGGAGATGGACATGATATTGGTCACAGTCCCTGCAGCTTGTGGACGTGGCTGTCTGAATTAGCACGCCTCCTTCAGTGTCAGTTAGGTTCTTAGCCTACTGATCCTCCTGTAATACCTCACAAGATTTCCCTCAAGATACAGTATTAATGTGACACCATGCTAACCAAAAGCATTGCTAATTTTATTTCTCCGGCTGTATAAGTCTTTGTCTTTGCAACTTGGTATAGTTTATTGATCGTGTAACGTAATCTATGCAGAATTACAGGAGAAGCCCTGTTTAATTATTTATGCCAAGATACATTTAGACAGTATGAAGCCTTCAGGAAGCTTTCATTTTGCATAATTGATGAAAGATTAACCGAATGAGGGAGAAGAGCATCTATAACTGTAGATCATATATGCAACAGTTTGTCTCTTGGTTATTTCTTTGCCAACTAATTCCCTCTTAAGCTATACTTAGTCATAGCATACTGGGAGCCAGTGTGCCTACTTTCAGGCTCATTTCCATCTCCTGAATTAGTTTGGATTGCTTAGTATTAGGGTTTAACCTTCAGGTGACCAGTGCTGCTTTTACTGATGGGGCTGCATTGAGATGATACCACAGCAGTAAAGACACAAGATTAAAAAAAAAAACATGCACATTCTTCTTCTCAACTGTGATTTGAATGTTAACACTTTATTTATAAGAGGCGATTGATATTAGCTGACATGTACGTGATGTAAAGGTTACTGACAAGACAACCCTAAATAATGCAAAGGACAACACAGTATAGTATTACAGATACATACAGGAGGCACACAGCACACATAAAGGCAGACACATGTACATGCATGTACAAGTACAAGGACAATATTGCATATTTAACCTAACTTAATGGTTATACTTTACTAAAAATATTACTGCAATTGCAGCAATTTGGCTTTTTGTCTAAAACCTTCACATATTGTGTGTATAGGTGGGACAATAATCGATTTTTAATGTGGATCGTGATAAACACTCACCATAAATTGATCGTGGTGAATTTCCATTATCGGGGTAATATTGTGAATATCCTCACAAAGTGCAGTTTTAGCACCATTTTAAGAGTTTTAAGCAAATTACGTTGATTATCGAGATAATATCATGAATTGCAGTTATTTTGGCCAGGATAATCGTGACATTAAAATGTTCACGTCCCATGCCTACTTGTCTGTACAGCATAGTATCTCAATAGTCTCGATGGTGGTTTATGTTCAAAATAAACAACAGGCTTAAATATGATCCGGACACCTCGTGTGAGGGCGTGCAACAAAGACACCACAGTGGAAAAGATATCTGCTGCATTGTCTGACATACCTAGATACTTAAGCTAGGGGCAGCAATTGTTTACATGCCTTCCCACCTTATCAAGACCGTCCATGCCTGATTGAGTTCTACTCCATCATCATGCTACCTTATCGTATTTTTAGCTCCCAGATAAACGGGCTGTGTCTGGCACTATCAGATATTCTGCAGTTTTACAAGTGTACAGTACATGAGTTTGTTATTGCCCAGCACCTCCTGAAAATGTGGCGTGGTTCTGTCTCTATCTGCCTGACCCAAAAAAAAAACCCCACAGGGTTCCTACGCAGTATATGGAATTTGATTTGAGTAATTTCCAGGTCTGGATAAGTATGGAAAAAAAATGTGTTTCCAGACTATTGCCCCTATTCTGTTTTCTAAAATATAAAATTCATCATTTAAAAAAATAAATGAAATAGAAGCAGAGTGTTTTTTATGGCATTTGGAGCCAAAATGTTTATCACTGTGTGACGTTTCCTGTCATTTCCACACTTCCCAATCATTGCCATTACAGAGAAGTCAGAAAATATGAGTCTGGAAATTCAAATGGAAAATGTGAAGGAACCCTGAAAAAAACCCAAACTACCCATATAGGTTAATTCAGAACACAGAGTGCATCTGTATGATATTGCTACTGGGAAGTTTTTCTCTTTGGAAAATAGATTTGATTTCTGACTGTCCTGTGGGTCCCATACTTTGCGAACATTTAGAAAATCTTCCTCTAACTGTGAGAGTGTATCATGTAATCGTTTGTCCACCAGAGACCATCCCTGCATTGCCTGGAGTGGCCTCAGCAAGACCATCCCAGTTCTCTTGTTTTTCCCTGAAGCTGCCATTTCAAAAGATGGGAACATCTGCTCTACTGGAGGTACACTGCATTTTGTTGAAGCTACAAAATGGGAAAAATGACAATATAATTAAAAATTGGAGCCTTCAATAAGTTGGACGCTAAGAATATTTTCTTGTCCACAGAGCGATATAATATGGCCTTCAAGATTGTGCGCACAGAGAGCCGCCTGGTACGAGGACTACTCACCAATCATGGATTCCATGAGGTAATGCTCTCCACGAAATCATGAATGCTCATCTTGCATTGTTTTAGCAGCACATGCTGTTTGTGTACATCCCTGCTTTGTAGGATAAGGGATAGTAGGTCTGTTTTTATTTCCTTTGACTGATAATGCCGATGTCAAAGCCCGGGAATGCACCCAAGGAAAAAAAAAACAGAATGACCTCAAGAGCATTAATCCTGTTTCACGAGGGCACACAATCCCCATTATGGCTCTTTCCAAGCAGTTACAATTAATTCCCTTTTTATTTCATTTCAATGTTTCTTGACTCCCGCTAACCCATCATCAAAGGCAGACGAGTGTCTACCACAGCCACGACAGAGCCAAGCTTTAATAAGCCTTTATTGCAAACATCTGGCTCTCCCCTAGACACCGAGCGGCCTTGTGAATCCTGCCTCCTAACGAATTGTTGGAATAAAACAAAACAAAACAGATAAAATAATGTCAGGGGGTGATGAAAATCTGAGAGTTGGCCTTCCTTTTGTGATCATTTCTTAAGAGCCGGCTGTATTTTTTTCCAGGTTATTGGTGCGTCTGATCTGCTGCTTCGATTTAATTTAACTGAGCTGTCATATGTGATGGACATCAGAATATAATACTGCTGTCGGTGACTGGAAACTCTACAGAGACATTTCAGTGTGGACAGCGATGACTTCGTTTTATGCTTTTTTTTGTTAAAAATGATCCCTTTGCAAATGTCATTTGCTTTGTGTGTACTGAATCTAAATGATTTGATTACAGGGTTCATACAAATTCTGGAAAGTTTGGAAAATGCTTAATTTTACATGTTATGTTTTCAAGGTTAGGATATGGGTATGCTCGAATATACTCCTTGAAAAATGCTTAATTTTCAACATAATCTGGTGTTTCATCTACACCAATTGACTACAATGCATAAAAATGCTATGATGTTTTTTTGTGATCAACTTAAAAAAAAAATTGAAACCAAAACACAAAGTCCACAAGTTCAGACTTGTTTTTTTTTTTTTAACAATAACAAAAATAAATGCTATGATATGTGAATTCATTTTCTTAAAAAAAAAAAAAAAGTTTTTTTTGGCAGCCCTACACTCAGCACATTTAATTATTGCTGTGATGTACCTGCTTTTATAATTAAATATATACTTTTCATATACATTTAAAATTCATAGTTTGTTGTGTTCTTTATCACAGTAGTTTATAAATGTAAATGTGGCAATTCATGATGTGTTTTTGGGTTTGGGTCCCGGGGAGACAGCATATTTCTCTTTTGGGTCTGGAGCAGAAAAAGTTTGGGGACCCCTGATCTACACAATCACTCATGAAAACCAAAAATAATTTCATATTTTCATATTTGTTTGTTGTCTCCTGGCGTTGGAGCAGAACTAGATTGACACGGTGGGCCGAAATGAAAAGTTGGACGTTTTTGGTGCCTTGAAATTGCTTCAAACATGCTTTAATTTTACTGTTAAAAAGCTGTAGAAACCCTGTAATTAAAGTCAATCATTGTGTCTGTTTTTTTTTAGGTTCATCCAAACAGCACAGACTTTAACCTCATGTGGACCGGATCTCACCTCAAGCCTTACATACTACGAAGCCTTCAAGACTTCCAGAAGGTCAACCACTTTCCCAGGTATAGTGTAATAGAGAGCTCAAATGTACGTGTGTGTTGCCACAGTTTTCAGTGTTATAAATATCTCCACTGAGCCGTTAGTTAAGGCGTTGTGTTTGTTGGCTTCTGCTGCAAAGCGCATGTAGTTTGGACCGGTGCCTCTCTGAAACATGAAATGAATCACACTGTCAAGCAGAGGGCGATCTTTCGCTGTTATGTGTGCATATATTTTTGTTCTGTCAGCTTAGTTTAATTTATTAGGATCTCCATTATAGCTACAGCATTGCAGTAGCTTTTCTTCCTGGGGTCCATAAACAGCCTTTACACACATGACATCATGCATAATAACATCAACACACATGACATCATGCATAATAACATCAACATTACAAAGAAAATAACAAAAATACATACATCCAGACAAGACATGCTCCTGACAGTGACATTATAAATCATAATATGGTCTGTATCATTATCAATACAATAATTAAGTACATGAAATAATTAATTTCATTCCACCCACACCTTGCTAATCATAATACTGTTCATTCCAATACCATAATCAATATATCTTCAGTATTCAATACAACTGTAAATGCACTTAGAATCAGAATCAGAATCAGAATCAGAATTCAGAATCAGAATCAGAAGAATCAGAATCAGAATCAGAATCAGAAGAATCAGAATCAGAATCAGAATCAGAATTTGTTTTATTGCCAAGTATGCGAGTATACAAGTATACAAGCATACAAGGAATTTGC
>JAOVVB010097938.1:0-13144 GCA_028570985.1 Heterobranchus longifilis | reverse complement strand
CGTTTCTATGTTATTTTCTGCAAATTATCAGAATGGTATTAATACTTAGTTCTAATAGGTTTTTTTAGGAAATAACCTTACCATAAAACTCTCTCAGCGAGTCACAAGGAACAGTCAGAATGAGCTGTATTCCCTTGAGTCTCATGTTTTCCTCAATAAAATCGAAAAGTGTAGGAACACGTGAAGGTGCCCCGTGTTTCCAAATGGAAAGTCAAGACCCACTAAAGGGATGCGCCTTTGTCCTCAGGGGTCATGGCTGAAAACACAACTTTTGTTTATGTGAAGGGTCACAGGAGCATTCCTCAAGCAGTCACCGGGTCACAGTGCAAAAACCTTTAGGAGAAAGAAGAAGGGGGCGGCAAGGCAACGACCATGACTGCTGAGAGAGCGAGAGTCATCCCTGAGAGGAGCAGCAGATGTCGGGGAGGGGGAGGGGAGTCAAAGGTCACTCACCGTCCTGTCCTGACGGAGAGGTTTTGACCCAGGAACCTGAGGAGGTGAGGTGGCCCGTGCTCCCACAGGCAGGCGTGAGCCCAGTCCTCGGCCGTCTTAGCCAGGGTGTCGTCCCACACCTAAACACACAGGGACATGGTGGGAAGCCATTACGTAACTGAAAATAGGAACACTAGATCTTCATTCAGCAGTGAGACGCGAGATAAGAGTCGGCACTTGAGCTCATAGCACTGTTACAGGTGTTGCCATGGCGAGACGCAAAAGTCATCCATCAAATCAGTTACATAAGCAGAGAAAGTTGGGTTGCCTAGTGTAACTCTTTCACTGAATAGACAGGGAGTTGGATAGCATCGGTTTAAGAATACCAGATACGCACACTTGTCAACAGCCACTCTCCTGTATGGTTTCATTGGGGATGGATTGTGACTGAGAGAGAGACTTCATCCCATTACTTCATTCTACAGTAGTTTTGTCAAGGGAAGAGGCGTCTTTATTGCATTTTGTACCAGTGCAACTACAGAGGATGGAGAGACGCTGCCAATTTTTAAAAAATGGAAATATGTCAGCTCAGTTGCTGGAACAACCTTTCAAAGTAAAATGAGCATGATGGTGCTTCACTCCATTACATTTTATTTTGTAGCTGAAAATATGAGTCTGATTCAGAAGTTTTTGGACTTTGCCATCAAGTGACCACTACTGCTCTCTCCATATCACACTGTCAGCAGGCTCCATACATGACCCCTCTTCTACTTTGGTGGTCTCCTGCAGTGCAATCTGCTCAACAGCTGAATGTGCCAGGACACTTGGAGACATTTGTCACTTCCTTACAAAACTACAGCTATTAAAATCAGATTATGTGTCACGTCCCTATGGCAAATGATTTTAACTTGATGCATGCACTTTGGTCACTAACAGAACATGGTGATAAAATCGAGGTATACATAGCTGCAGGAATTCACATGCAGTGAGTGGACATACATGCACATTCATTAAAGTTTGAATGAAAGCTTTCACTCACCATATACTCCATATTGGATGCTGGGGGAAACACCTTCCCTCTTACTTTGTTATGATAGTCAAGAATGGCAAGCATATCGTTCTGACTAATATAACGCTTCCTCCTGCTTTTAGAAATAGTCGTGGTGTCTGTTCCATAGCTGTGCGCTGCGCCAATATTGGTGAAATTGGCGGCTGGCAATGACGTGGAGACAGCAGGAATAGTTGTTGCCAATGCACTTGCTCCGCAAGATATGCACAGAAGTATTAAGGCTACGGCAAATAACTGACGTTTCATGTTTGGTTTTAGGAAAGTGCAGACAGAATATCCCGCGTCTTGGAGTGATCTGGAAAAAAAAAAAGAAGCAAGAGACAAACTTAGTGTTGTCATGGTGCGCACAAATAAGATGCATTACAATTACAATTCAGACATGTTTCACACAATCTTTGGTCCTACCTTTTCTTGCGCAGCGGTACCCTGTGCCTGCGTTGCCAAGGCTGCTGTGTCACCTCTACAGCCTCAGTAATGGATTAGAGAGAGAGAGGGAGGGCAAGTGAGGAGTTTTTGCGCTTTGCAAACTTTGTGAGTGCTTCAGGAGAAGTCCGTCTTTGGGGGTTTATATAGGCTAATGCAGTGGACGATGCAGGAAGTGCGCCTGCCTCGGAGGTAGACGCACAGCCCCTCCTTGTCACCTGAAACACAGCATATGTTTGGGTTTTCCTAACTCATTCCTGGCAAATATTGCTCAATTTCATCATAACATCTGCTTTAGGTTTGCGCAGCTGTGGAAGGACAATATTTGATTAATAAAGTATACCAAGGTGGATAGAGCATATTACGTTAGTCTGTTGTTGGTTTGAAGTATGCTGCTCATATGGATATGTGATTTCTGTTCATGTTTGATATTTTATCTTTAAATATGAACCCTCAATCTCACAATATGTAATTGAATTGACTTGAGTAAAGGTCCCATATCATGATAACTTTCAGGTTCATGCTTGTACTTTTACTGATACTGAATATTGAACAATTTGAACATTAAAGGGGACATATTATGCTCATTTTCACGCTCATGTTTGTATTTTGGGTTTCTACTAGAAAATGTTTACATGCTTTAATGTTCAAAAACCACTTTATTTTTCTCATACTGTCTGTCTGAATATACCTGTATTCACCGTCTTTCTGAAACACTCAGGGTTTTTACCCCCCTACCGAAAAAGCTGTCTGCTCTGATTGGTCAGTGTTTCTGTGCTCTTGGCGTCTCTGTACCATCATTGCACCTGGGGATTGACTGTAACAGCACTGTAGCGGCACTTTCTACCTATGTATAGTATAGTTGTGACATCACAACTTCACGGAAGTCCTGGCGGCTCGTTTAAAGGCACAGTTTCTGAATACTGTGTGCATTTCTCAGTGGAATGAGCGTTTTGATACTTTCACAGTGTTTACATCGCACTTGATAATAAAAAAAAAAGACATGGAAATCTCACTTTTATAATATGGACCTTTAATAATCACTTTGTCAAAATGTGCACTTCCCAAAAGCTCCACTGGTCACTGCATGGTCAGGACATCCACGCATGGGTGGGAGGAAGCCAGCAGTTTTATGAGTAAAATCAGAGTGAGAGCCTGGTCCATGTGTCCTATCAGTCTTCTTTGTCGTATTCATTATACTATAAAGATTACACTTGTTCAGTGCATGGCTCCAGCTGTGTGGTTTGCCAGCACAGATGTGGAGCCAAGAGAGGGAAAAAAAACCCTCTGCAGGTCATCATTTTCATTGGCAGCTGGTGAACAAATTAAAGAAACGTGACGCAGGAACAATTTTCCTCCCCCTTTTTTCTTCTCTCTCGTTCTTTCCCTCCTCTCTTGTTGCCGACAACTGGTGCTTTTCCAAAAAAAATCTTCTTGGAAGTGATGGACTTTTCAGGTGCTGGAATTGGTGGAAGGGATATATCACTCAAGAGTGGTGCATGGCAAAGATTTTCTCCTCTATTTCACTCCATCCATACATTTCAGCTCCGTCTCTCCACTGTTGCTCTTCCTCAGCAGACTGAAGGTTTCACTGGAATGGAAAGTTGTCAGAGTTTGATAAATCATGACAGATTAGTTGAATATTTCTACTTCCTAGACCTGATCCAGTGTTCTGTTTGATGCCAGGGCATGAAGCAAAATGCCCTATTGATTCTTACATTTTAACTGGGAAAACATCCAATATTTACAGGTATTGCTGCGTAAGACAATTGGAGATGTGATGGTTTATTTTGGGGGGTTTTTAACCTCAATAACACAACTGACAATTTAGCGGGCAGCCAGAGAAGAAAAGCAGGTACACAATGAGAAATCATAGGACTTCAACTTTAATTCCAAATTCAAATAGACCATCAGCTACCTCTGAGTGAACTCTGAATACTTGTTGTGAAATATAAGAGTTGAACTACTATTGGGCATTTTTAGGAAAAAACCCCCTGCTTTTTATAATATTTTCCGAGTTATTTCCACAGAACTATCCTCAACAAACACTATATTTCTTTAACACATTCAATATATTTTGAGATATGATATGATTTTGTTTTCTTTTTTTTCTGTTATGACTATGCACCATCACATCTGCTCAGTATTTTGACTCATCCTCTCATCTGGTATCAATAGTCCGGCCACTTTGCAGCCAGCACGGTCCGCCAGCCAAAGATTCGGATCGACACGGCGCTGAGATCCTATCCCCAGGATTATAGCCATATAATTGTACATATTATCAGATTAGCTTAACATACACCTGTTTCACAGCATTTCACACTATCTCTATTTGGCCATAGGCTTCTGAGCCAAGACTAAACAATGAAGCGAAAAGTTTAGTTTCATTGTGGAAAACCGGGATTTCATAGAATACTGTACTTCCACTGTCTCTCTCCCCCCCTCCGTCTCTCCCTCACACACACAAACACACACGCACAGTTTCTTCACGTGCAGTCTGCTCAAGGCCCCAGATGATATTCCCTCAGTCTCAGAGTGCTGGTACTTGTTTGCACAGTGAACCCAGTGACTTCGAAAGAGGTCGAAGCATTATTATCATATTATCAGAGTAATTAGGGCATTATTTGGGACACATGCTGCTCTGAGGGGCCTTGGGTCTGTTTTGGAAAGGCATTCTTTTTCAGACAGAGCATTTATTTACCTACAATATATTGTTCCAAGTTTGCTTCCCCCCTCTCCGGAGGCCTCTCGAAGCCCAGTGTTGATGCCAGTACAGCCGAGAGAATGAGGTGCAGTGGTGAGCAAGAGGGAAAGCAAGAAAGAGGAATAGCATACAGACAATAGACAGATTCAACAAGTGTTGCATTGGTTATGTTTCTAGATGTATCCAATCAAGGCTCCAATCCAATCCAATCCAATCAAGAATCATTCAAAACTAAAAGATAAATAGACTTTGCATGGTTTTGACTAGTAGCTGCATCATGTGCATTTCTGTGCAATAAATCCAAGACCAAAACAACCAATCATCTGTTTTTTTATGCAGGTTATTGGAGAGGTTTTGACCCAGGTCTGGAGCATAGCGTACTGACTTGGACAATTCAATAAGTAACAAAATCTCCCAAGGATGGCTCCTCGCTCTGTCCACTATTCCAGCAATCAAAGCACATGTTGTAGACTCCAGCTCAGCTGTGCACTCCACCCAAGGCTATTGTTACTGCGCTGGCAGAGTCCACAGCAGGGCTGGACGGGGACAAAAAAAACCAGCCCTGGCATTTTGGCCCAGACCGGCCCACCACAATTGATTACAAATTGTAAGTTTTATATATATTATATTATGCAAGGGCGAAGAGATGTTGGTGGGTCACCAACAACTATATAACTATAATATGAGTGTTCTTCAGGACTGTAAGCTATAACATGCAGTGTTTTATGCACTGTTTACACATATAATGCAGCAGATTTAATTTATTGAAAGTTCTATTTATTGTAGGTGGTCCCTGTCAAATAATCTTAAAATATATAAATAAATACAATTAAATAAAATATAACCTTCATACATAAGCCTGTATTTAGCCTTTTTTTTTCATTGGGCAAGGGTGTAGGTGTTGTTTCAATATTAGGGGATTGAAAAAATTGTCTGGGGGAAGACCCCCAGACAATTTTGAGCTTCAAACGCTTAATTTCCTGCATTCTGGTGAATTTTTCTGCACCAATTTCTACCTTTTCTGCTCCAATTTCTGGTGGAAATGCCTCTGCTACATCCATGTTTTTATTGGGGGCGGGGGGGACAAATGCATCATGCACATGTTCTAAATATTGAGGGGCACATGTCCCCTGTGCCCCCCTCAATTAGATGCAACACATCACTCCAGCTTCCCGCTTCTGGAAACGTAGGGGGGGGGGGTGTTTGAGTATGTTATTGATTAATAGCGTGAAGAGCAGTATAAACGACTGGAGTAGAAAAAGGGGGGTCTCGCTTATACTTCCTGCTTCTGGAAATGCAGGAGTGCAATCTGAGAGGTTGAAGTAAAAAAAGAGGGAGGAGAGATGATGTGCATGCAGTAAGCTAAAAGACTTGCATGGAGTAAAAGACCAACAATTTGACACTCATTGTCATTGGATTGACGTTCAAATTTAGAGAAATTAAAGGGGCTATGTGTAACTTTTTACATGTATAAATTGATGCATAAAAATGACCAGAATACAGGAAATGAAGTCTTTGAGGCTCAAAACTTCCATCGCATCCTGCAGAACATCATTGTTTATTACAGAACCAGCTCCTGTTGTTAACCAGCACCAAAAATACCATTTTCTTTTATTGATCAGTTTCAGTGTTGTGATGCCAGTACCATAATGTCATACAATTGTATTTATACTGTATATGTGTATGCAGAGAGGCAAACACATTGAACTTCTATTTGATGGTTTATTTAATTGTTTTTGGGAGAAAACCTGAGCAACCAGGTGAAAACCCATACAGAAATATGATTTAACTTTTATTTGATTGGTTATGTTATTGTTTTGTTTTTTAATTTGATTGTTTCTTAGATTTTTGATTTTTTTGATATAGCACAAAGTGCATATCATTGATTGCGGGAGAATCGGAGAACCAGGAGAAACCCCGTTCCGAAGTATTTGGGGATAATTTAGCCTAAAGTGCATATCTTGGGATTGTGGGAGGAAACCTGAGAATCAGGAGAAAACTCACACAGACATCAGGAGAATATACAAACGCCACACAGAGACAGGTGGAGATGTCTCTTTGAGGCTGCAGTGCTAATCACTGATCCACTGTGCTGCCCACATGATGAAAGGGGGAGAGGGAGGTAGGAGGGAGGATGGAGAGGTGAAGGGGGGAGGAAGTGCTCTGGAGTTCAGTATCCCTCTGGTGGATCTGCTCCTCCATCTGGTTCACCTTCATCTGGTATTCAATCTACGTCTCCCCGCCCTTTTGTTTCTTGACCAGTTCCTTTATGAACTCCTCCTCCAGAACGTTGTATTTTGCTTGCAAAGCTTCCTTGCTCTGGATTTCAGTGTCCCTCTGGTAGATCTGTTCTTCCATCTGGATCACCTTCATCTGGTCTTCAATCTGCATCTCCCAGCCCTTTTGTTTCTTGGCCAGTTCCTTTGTGAACTCCTCCTCCAGAGCGTTGTATTTTGTTTGCCAATGTACCTCGCTCTGTTGGAGAACCTCTTTCTCCTTGTTGAGATCCAGGATTTCAGTGTCATAGTCTCATGCACTGAAAACTATAGCTAAGGAACAAAACAGCTATAGTTTTCAGCTCCTCCATCTGGTTCACCTTCTTTTGGTATTTAATCTGCTGCTTCTCCCGGCTGTGGATCTGCTCGTTAGCACGATCAAGTGCATTTTGCAGATCGTGGACATTTTGGGGAGGTGCTGGACCGCCCTGAAGACCACCAACTGATCTTCCCCCATTTCTTTGGTTGTTTCTTCTACCCATGGCACTGTTTGTAGCACTGCTGTAGATAGACTTTGGCTGTTTGTAAAATAATTTGGCTGTCTGAAGTAGGTCGCCTCTGAAGTAGACTCTTGACTGTATGAGATACATTTTCTGCATTTGGCTTTTAACCCTAGTAGCTCTAGAATCCTGTAAAGAATCATGCTGTCTCCCAGTCAGAGCTGAGGGCTAAAAACAAACCTTAATGTCCCAAATAAGGCCAAGTCCATCTTCCAATCAGAGTTGAGAGCATAAAAAGCCTCAAAGTCCCAGGTACAGCCAGGTCCATCTCACAGACATCCAAATAATGGCTTTTTGGAAATGTGTTGCAATGTTTTGAGAGCCGTTAGATGTGAGAGCCGCTGGCAGGTTCGGGATATTTTTTCTCCGACTATGGCAAATGCATGACCCGCCCTACTCTGCCTTAATCTGCCTCTGATTGGCTTACCCTGATATTTTTACCCTAAACCTAACAAACCTAACCAACCTAACCAATGAAGGCAATGAGTACCCAACCAGAGGCAGAGTAGGGCGAATCATGCATTCACCATAATAGGATTCATAATTTAGCCAGTCATGTGATACATCACATCACATGACTGTCTTGCTTGAGCATACTTCAGTCTGAACAATCTTGTAGGCAGTATGCAGTCCATACTGATTGAGTATGTAGTAGGCAGTATGTTAGTATGCGATACACTGGCACATAACTCCCTGCAAAACCACAAAATATTGTTTTAGCACTTTGATTTTTGTACAGATTAAACACATGACACATAACATGTTAAGTAGTGAACTGGTTGGCAGCTTTTGTTACCTTTGGGCAGAGTTAGGCTAGCTCTTTCCCCCTGTTTCTAGTCTTTATGCTAAACTAAGCTCAGTAACTGCTGCTTGAAGCATCAATATATTTACCGGCGTGTAGACGTGAAAGTGGTATCAATCTTCTCATCTAACTCTCAGCAAGGAAGCAAATCATAATCCCCAAACTATCGAACTGCTCTTTTAATCAGCCATGCCAAGTAATGCAAAGACTTTGATAAAAGTGAGTACTTATTACTACGGAAATAAGCTGTACTGTATATTGGCTTTTTGAAAGCCAATTGTTTTGGGGCAGCTGGGAAGTTGTTATGTCATGGGTTGGTTTTTGTTGGCCAAGGGGCAAAAATAAAAAAGTGACATTTCAAGAGTGGTTTACATTGGTAAGAAGCCCAGTCTCTAACTTCAAGCTGTCTAGGCTGCTTTCTTCCACACAGCTCTGTTAAACATTGTATCAGTGGAATATGCAGTTACATAGCAAATACTGTATGTTTCACACAGTCTGCTAACTTACGATGGGGCGAAGGCTTGTTGACAGTAAAAAAAAAAATCTGCGGGTGAGAAAGCTTCAACCCTGTGTCCCCGTCAGAAGTTCAGGAGTGGATTATTACTCCTCCCTTGTCGAAAGAGTAACAAGCACAGTAATTAAGTCAATAAATATCAGAGTCTTCTGATCAAAGAGTGCCCTCGCTGAGCTTCAATTTAATTCAAAATTAAATTCCTGCTGTGTTTAGACTGTATATACACCAAGGTGCTAATATAACATCACTGATATATTTTTTTCATATAATCCAACTGACAAGAGACTGTCTGCAATGCCAGCTGGTACTGTAACTACAGTACTTATTGCTGAAAGATCACCCAATATAACCCAAAGCCACATTGTCTTGTATTTACCGAACAGCGACCTCCACAAACATGACCGTAGAGAATCTATTCCAGACGGGATGTTTTCCCCCTGTTGTCTAGATACAAGTCTGGCTGTTGTTTGGCTGCAGTGGAATCTAAGGTGACTTTGTCCCCAACCTCAGTAACAGGAAGGAAACAGACTATAAAGACCATTAAGGCAACATAAAGAGCAAATGACAGTGAGAGCAATTGAGGTTCAGATTCAGCAGAATTCAAAGAATTTCCTTTTTTTCCAGATGAAGTGGATAATTCGGATAATAAGATGACAAAAAGTAAGGGACAGAAGGGAAAATACAAAACTAGCAAGTTGCTGCACCATACGTTTTATGCAAGGGCCTGTAAAGTGCTTCAAACAATCTTAACAAACATTATGTCGGCAGAACATACACAATTAAACAGCATTTCCCCGAAACACCATTTAGAGTGTGGGAAAAAACCTGAGGGATTACTAGAGGGGATGGCTTTTTTCGTCAGGAATAAGTCGCTTAGCTTGTGTATCTATTTTTGACATGTTACATTCCTTTGCCCCCAGATATTCTCACCCATCTATAAGACATTTACAACCATCTTTGATGCTCAGGCCTTGTAAGACTGCACAGAGACGGGGCTGTGGTCACACACAGACATTTCTCAAGAGGTTCAGATGTCAGCTGAGAGAGAGACAGGCAAACATGAAAAATCCAGCAGGACCTAAAGTTAGAGCTAAGGCGTTTTATGATGTATCTTCATGACAGCAGGTAACAAAAAATATCACCTGGGACTCAGGAGTGAGCTGCCAAACCCCAAACAACCTATATGGAGATTTCTGAAAAGCTGTGATACCTTTACTTTTATGCCAGGAGATTATTTGTGTCGTTTGGCCTCATGGAAGTGATATACGAACAAAGTTCCTCTTATTTTTGTTCGTATCCATGATTTGTTTTTATTTTGTTAGTAGGGTCTACCCATAGGCCTATCTGTAGGCCTATGCTAAATTAAGCTAGAGCCGTCTCGGTTAACTTAACATAAACAGAACTAGAAACAGGGGGAAACTTTTAGCCTGGCACTATTTAAAGGTTAAAAAAGCACTATATCTTGTTTGTTTTATCCATACAAAAACCAAAGCATAAAAAATGAATAGCTTTTTGAGCCAAGCTAGCTGTTTCCCCCATGCTCCCAGACTGTATGCTAAGCTAAGCTAACTTTTGCTTTTTAACCAGACATTCACACAGACAAGCTGCATCATGAACGGAATTATTCACATACTTGCCTATGTACTACGCATGTTACTGGAGGATTCCACTACAGGGCACACCTGAAAACTCAGATCATATAGAGCTTCTGGATTTGCATGATGTAAACGATAAGCATGGTGACACTCGAGGAAGTTAGTATAGGCCTATTTTTAATTCTGAAATCACAGAAGAAAAAGGGACAGCGGCGCCATCGTAGATGGTATGTAGCTCCTCAATCAAGCACGTCATGGTAATGGCGAGTACGCTATGTTTCTCTCTGCACTGCCCCTACCGTTCATGTGTGCATTGCATCTTGCAGACGCATAGCGTTAATGTTTGAGGACATGATGTGCAACCAACGAGGCAGTCGCCATGCATTTACTTAGTTAAAAGCAAATAAACCTATATCTCCAGCTTAAGAGTCCTGACTCTGATGTTATAGCGTACACATACAGTATGAGAGTGCTGTCTCACTCTTTGCAAGAAAAGAGCATTTCCAAAAATGTAAAAATATTCTTTTAAGTAATAGTTCTGCAATCTGCACTAGCAAAATGCAGGCACACATTTAGCACTCTGAATGCACATTAGTTGCTGATTCTTCTGATTGAGGTGACTTCTGATTCTTGTGACCTGCTTTGACCAGCTGGAAGCAAAAGAGATAGTTAGGTGCACGCTGGCTGGATCAGGCTGTGGCTGGGTAGGCCTGGAGGCAGTCTAGACAGCAGATGAGCAATGAGCTGACCCTGGCAGACAGGCCCTGTGGCTGGGACTCTCTTGGGCAGGGCAGGGCCTCTGGGGCTCCTGTCCCTGGCAGAAATAATACATGCATTGGACTCCCCTAGCCTGTGTAATTCTAAGTATGCTTCTAACTGATTAAATTGAATAGGAGAAAATAGATCAGCTGTTGCCTGAGTCCACTTTTGTACATATACCTTTCTGAAATCCTTTGCTAATATCAGTTTTTCCTATCGTCAAAATTTTGCCCAAGATTTATGATTCAACCGATGTTTTCACCACTACTGCTGAAGAAGTGGCCGTTATCACAAAGTGCAAGAAAAGCTTCGGTCCCGATCTGTGGGTGGTTTAACACTTGATCCTTGCTAACTTGGCACCTGGTAAGAGCTTTTGTGTGGCTGGAAAGCACACATGAGCGCTGCAACTTGCAGAATTTGCGTCCAGAGTGCAGCGGTGACATCTGGTGAACTGTACCATTCATCGTTAAAGAATATGCAAATTGTTATGTTGGATTATTTTTTATGTCAGCTTTTCTTCCTTGATCCTATTAGAGCCCATTCAAGCAGCTACCTGCCAGAAAACCATGCAACAAAGTACAGTCACACAAGTGATACCATTGTTACACTCATGCTCCTTTCATGATCTAAGTAGATACGATTGTTACAGAAACCTTCATCGTACAGTAGTTAGGTTTAAAAGTGGATTTCTGCGCTATGGTTTTGGAACAGTAGATATGTATTGCTAAAGCTTACACTTTATTGTGTTAATATGTTGTAAGTTGATTGGATATGCAAAACCTCGTGGAGACATTTTCCAGCTCCAACATGTTTCAAAATATTGGGCAGAGTGATGGAAATACATTTTGTGTTTCGTCCAGTATATAGTGTCGCTTAGTGTGATGCTGTGTGCTAATCTATTAGCTCAGAAGAAATTAGACCCGAAACAGAATAAAAACAAAAAGTGTTATTCCGATTCTTTTTTCTCAGTTTCTACCATTCTTGCGTAGTTATTGTTTGCACTCTTGATTTTGGCTTTGAGGATGACAGAAATCTGGGAATCAAGCCTCAGAGTCCAAGGAGAGTTCAGAAGTCTGTACTAAAACAGCAATAACGATGGAATTCAAACAGATTCTCATTTGATTTGTGAGTAATACGAGATCGTAAAAGAAACTTAAGATGTTCAGAATCAGACAGGCTTCTTGCGTATTTATCTCACTCGAGTTTGGGTTAATGACGTCGAAGAAATAATCATCAATCTGTCATTAGCAGGCTCTTGCCTAGGCCATATTTATGATGACATCAGTGTTTTTGTTGGATCCAGCTTATCAGAAAAGCTTGGGCTTTCTTGTGCTCTGTGTTCCATGGAAGTGATGGATTTTAAGTTAAGATGAAGCAAAGTCTCTGTGGGTTTCTGAGAGTCCCCCTTTTGGCCCCTTGTCTTCGTCATCCTTGCAGTTTGTGCAGTTTCTAGGTTTTCCCAACTGCAGTTGATGGGACTGGTCAAAGTGTCTCATACTTTTATTGAATATTTCCCAAAAACCAGGCCAAAAGAACTCACTTGTTGTTTGCGGTCAAGGCTGGATACTGTTGTCACAGTCTTTTCTGTTTATTTGATTTTTCAAAGTTATTGAAAATAACCATTTAGGGGTTTAGTGGTGGCTTCAGACTGGATACTTCCTCTCTCTCAGACTGTTTTGGTCCAAACAAGGTGACCTCAGATGTTTTGCACTGCACCCCCCTTTGTGAGGCTTGAACCCGCTGCGGCAGGTGGCATCCCTCGTAAGAATTTATGGCTTGGTTCTTCTGGTTCAATGCAAACACACCAAGTTTTATGGAGCAAATACTGAGAGGTCATGGTCCCTGCAGTTTGATTGTACCATGACAGAGAAACCTGGCTTCATTTATCCCGTGGTACCTGTGAGATGTTTTCAAAAAGTCCAAACTACAGTTTCCAGGCAATTTAACTCTATGACATCATGAGAAACCATCATGTCTCTTCACATATTTGCCCTTCTATCTAATATACTTCATGTTGTGGAGACATACTGTAAAGCAGAAGCCAAAATCAATTATTTCTATGGGGCCCTT
>JAOVVB010097927.1:0-13145 GCA_028570985.1 Heterobranchus longifilis | reverse complement strand
GCAGATACACTAATTATTTTACACTTTCGTTAACATTGCAAGATTGGGCATTTGATCTTGGCCGAGGTCTGCACTCTCCGAGTGTCCTTCTAGTTAAAGTTACAATCTCAAAGATCTCCGCTTCGTTCTCTTTGGTGCCACCTACGGCGATCAGCGGTAATTGAGAGACCAGAAAAAAACAGAACTAGGTCCACCTACCCGCTCTGGCGGAGCAACCACTTTTGGGTGATAGAAAACGCGTCATTAACTGTGCGCTGCTTGTGATTTTTCCCGGAAATGTCGCTACAGACACCCAGTTCGTAATACTGCAAATGCAAGGGCTTTCGTCAGCGGGCCATAGGCTCAATCACCATCGTGTTATCTCGATCGACGATAGATAGTGACACCACAGATATGTATTTGAATGAAATCTTCAAGATTATTACTTTAAGAAAGCATATGTCTGGTGTTATTCTGCATTTTTCTTGTAGTCAACAAACTCCATGAAAACACAGAAACCAACAATGTGTCACAAACATATAGTTGCAATTAAAAAAAAAAAAAGAAAAAGGGCCAGGCATTTACTAAAAACAGCTAGGCACTGTAGTTTTTTTTAGCAAATCAAGAGTAAACTGTGAAATTGTTGGGGACTATTTACTGCTGTGGATTAATTCACATCTGGTAATCTGGTGAGTTAAAGTGTTAACAGCACCAGGATGGTGTTTGTGGATGGAATTAAATAAACTACAGTGTTCATTGTAATGAAAAAAAGCATGTTACCCAGTACAATGAAGCACAGAGGAATAAGCTATATCAAGCTCTGGGTAAACAGACAATACAACAATACAAATATAGAAAACCCCCAGTATTATTCTTTAAATGTGCTCTAGTGTTGCACAGCAATGTGTTTATCCGTTTTGCTTCTTTCACACAGCTTAATAGTTCTGTAGAATTTAGCCCGGAGTCCTTGTAAAAACAGTTTTTTAAATCACTTACTGGGGAAAAACAACAAACACAAACTATAATTTTTTTTGATTGCATGCATGGTTTTCCTGGTTGAGGCTGAGTAGTATATGCATTCTCCCGAAGAGACGTACTGTCATTCCCCCCTGTCATTACTCCAATGGCAGCTCAAGGCTGCAGCCAAGACAGTGTCACAGAGCCCATTAACCTCCAGCCTTTTAAAACGGTGGTCAAGGTACTCTGTCTGTCCTACATGAGAACGTCTCTTATGATGATGAGATATATAATTTCAGTAGAAGCACAGACGAGGAGGAGCGGCAGCAGCACGCACTGGGATTTATGTATACTAATGGCATGTTAAAATGATTCCCTCAGAGGCTTGTTGGTTAGAAAATATTTGCATTGCCAGAAAGAAAAAAAAACGAAGCTGTAATTATATATTAATCTGGAGAAAGGCCTGTGATTTCATGCACCCTTGGCTTTTGAGGTTATTCCTGGAACACGCCGCTGTACATTAATAAAGTGTTTATGATGTGTGGACCACACCTGCAGGTGTGTGTGCATGCAGCACAGTTAGCGAGGGGAGCTACTGTGAGTTTTGGCTGCCCCGGCGGAGTCCCTGGCACAACCTGCTGTGTACAGCACTTTGCTGTCATAACCGGACTCAAAAGTTGGGGAGGATACGATCTTTTACTCGGCCATAGGTGGCGCAGATTTCTTAGATATATTTTGAGCATACAGTATGTCATTCACAAGCCTTCCACCTCTCTTGAGAAACACATTGGATTGCTATGTGCGTACAGTGAAGTCAATATTCAGTGCACCAGTTTGACCGAGAGCCCGGAGAGAAAATCTGGACTCTGAAGTGCAGGTCCTTATTACAGATTTATGAGCCAATGCTGCTCAGAAAAACTGATTATCTGCACCTCCAGGGAAGTGTTGGAGTGTTGGACACATCTCCATTACTTTAGTCCAATACCATACTGATTGGGAAGAGTTGAATGCTTTTCTTCCGAGCCTAAACCCCTGTAACTGTATGTGCGGGACCGGCCCTTAGTGTGTGGATGCACATGCCTGAAGTGGAAGTTAGGGGATTGTAATTTATGTCTTTTACATTCATTCAGTCCCACAACAAGATGCAATAAAATGTTTGTTTTTTTACAGCTGCCAGTAGCAAATACATGTATTGTTGTAGTAACGTTGTGTTGATGCTTCGCACAGAGATTGTTTGGTGTTGTAAGTAACCACAATGGACTCACTGAATTTCACATTGCGTAAGAGCTCATAGACAGTCAATCACCAGTAGTAGTCCCTAGGTGTATGTTGATGTATCAATTTCATGTTTTAAGTTGGAAACACTGGCTGAAAATCCTAGTTTATGTTCATATCTCCCTGCCTTTTTTGTGTCAGTAGGCCTAATTAAGGCGGTCAAGAGAAAAAGCCATAATGTTGATGTGATATTAGGGAAGCTAATGTTTTTGCAAACTATGAATTTATAGGGTACTAGTTTGAGAAAATTGGGAAATACCTTTATTTTGCTGAGAGTTGGATGAGAAAATTGATACCACTCATATATATATCCATTAAGCTACAGCCAGGAGACGATTAGCTTAGCTTAGCTTAGCTTATCTTAGCTTAGCTTAGCCAAAGATTTAAACAGACTGTCCTCATAAAAAAGGCTGTATAGGCTGATTGTGCAGGCATATTTACATTTATTGTTAGCCGGCGACCTCTAGTGGCTGTAGTAATTATGGCAGGAGCAAAAGAAGAAGTCAGGTGACGTAGTATAAAGAGCGATAAAGTCTGTGTATGGAGGAGGAGGCTGGGGTGGTGGATGTGTTGACCAAACACAGGATTTTCTCACAGGAGACCGCTGTTTGTGTCCCGTGTGAAGCCAAAAGTCAACGTTGACTTTAAAAAAAAAAAAGTTAACCAACGTAACTACGTTAGTAGGTAACCACATCACAGATGTAACTAAATTACAAACTTACATCCGTAACAAACTCATTTGAACCCAAACCATGATCCTTTCCGAAACCTAACCAAGAACTTTTCCAAGAACTTAACCAAGTAGTTCCATTTCACAACGTTAACCACGTGTTTAAAACTGCGACCGTTTCAAAACGTTAAATATAATGGCCACTTGTTAAAAACTGCCACCGTGCCACCGTTTCACAACATTAAATTGAACGGTCATGTAATTTTGGGAGTCATTGGCAACGACCTAGTCTGTCATTTAGGTATGAGGACGTTTTGGACTTAAAGCAGGAGTAAAAAGCGAGCTTGGCTCTGTCCAACGCTTCTTGTGCATTCCCTCAGTGGTGGACTTTGATGCTGACAACATATTATAAAAATGTCAATTCCTTTTGATGGAGTGGATGAAGTGTTATAATGGCCGACAGTGGGTTTTTTTTCCCAGACACAATGAGGATTATCTCTTGTGACACAGAATGCATTAGGAAGATTTATGTCAGATTTTTACATTCGCTCATTATAAAGATTCAGGTTAAAAAATCTGCAAAGTGGCCCTTAATTACGAGGCAGCCGGTAAAGATCTATGGATTGTGAGACACAGCGAAGGAGATGCAATCACACTGCAATCCGTCCCCAGAGAGACCACAGGGGAAAATAGTGTGGGTTGACGCTTTCTTCACTCCTACACTGGCTGACTGCGAATACTTAAACCATCACTCGGAAAGCAGTTTTAACGGGAAAAAGAGAGAAGAGTTCACAGCACTGCTGCTCTGAAGTCTCTGCGCATGGCTTCCAGTTTAAAATAGAGCTTTGGACTCCTTTTTCTTGTTTATAAATCTTGTCACAGACTGTATTGTTGGTGCTGCCAGTATATGTCCAGTGTAGAGCCCTCAGATCCACAGGACTCTGATCCAGCTCTATTATTGTTGTCCCACATACAGTCCTGCTGCTGCTGTAAATACTCACCAGTGCAATTATCTCACTGAAAATAGTCCCAAACAAAAGAACAATTTACTTCTGCTTCTGAGTAATGTTTGCTAAAAACTACAGTTTGGGGATTTTAGTTTTTAAGATTCACATGCTCTGTAGCAACCAATGGGCTCTGGGCACGGACAGGGTGAAATGATTGAAGGACGACCTATAACATTGTTGGTTTTGGTCTTTGTGGAAGGAAGAAAAATATAGAGTAGCCTTGTCCTTTAAGCCAATAACTACTAGCTACTATTACTACTGTAATAACATAGAACGGAAGCACTCAAGTAAAGTACAAGTACCTAAAAATGTATATACAAATTATAAAAGAAAATTTTTTATTTTTCCTTACTTATGTATCATTCAGTTTCATCATGTTTTGCTCAAGCAAATACCCTCACAGTAAGTCCTCAAAGTCACACGAGCACATGTTTCTGTTTCTGTTCATAACAAGTAACATCAGTTTCATATGTTGGTGATTGCAGGGCTGCCCTCGAAGAAATTCTTCATCGACTAACACTTGTCGACTAATCGATTAGTTGATTTATCGACAGATCAGAGTTTCTCCACAAAGAATCATACAAAAGCACCACTTTAAATCTCAATGTAGCCATACATTTATTGGAAATTCAGCATGAAAAAAGCAGAACGAATGACTAATCGACTAAAGAAATCGTAGTTGACTAAAACTAAAACGACCCATTAGTCGACTAAGAGCGGCCAGCCTTAGATTATTGCTGTATTTGAACTGTAGTTTCATGGTTTGTTTCTGCACTGGGTTACAGTAAATTAATATACATTTTTAATTTAGTCAATTGTTTAAGGGTTAGGGTTAGTTTAGTTAGTTTAAGCTGAAGCATTTTGAGATGTAATGTAGTTAGTAAAGGTGCTGTGTGAATTTAAGTTGATATTCCTCTCGATATATTATATTCCTCTTCTTAATGCCTTGTGATTGGCCGGTTTGAAGGAACGCATGTATGTGTGCCTGCTGCACATCACAAACTCAACGTCTCTGCTCTCAGTGAAGTATTTTGTTATTCTGTTTGTTGGTTCTGCTGCACAGCATGGTTTGGGTTTTTCTGGGCCTCTTTTTATGTCTGTGTGCTTTGGACTGTATGTTTGACGGCATTGTGGCAAAGTTTTATGTTTGAATGTTGCCTCAAGTGTAGCTCATATGCTGTGGTTGCTTGTTTTGGAGCAAACTCTACTTCAAAATGTCCAGCATGGGCTTTGAACGGACTGTTACGGCAGGATTTCAAGCAGATTCTTCATAAAAAAAAATGACATTCTGCTCCGTCGACCTCCATCCTGAGCATCGTAATGTAGTTTATATTGATTTGAATGAGTAAATATACATTTTAGTGCAGTATAACAGAAGAACTCCATCCATACTAAGCGTCCATTTTCAGCTTTTAGCTTAATTGACTGCAGCTGTCAGTGACTTTGAACTCTTCAAACTTCGCCTAATTGAATACAGAAGACAAACGACTGACACTCCTCTGGTGCGTGCTCGTCGTGCTTCGATTTAAACGTACGGCATTGTTGTGGGATTACATCGCTCATGCCTTTCCTGTATATCTTGACACATCGGCATGAATGAGCGGAGGCCGTTATTAATGCTCCAAAAGCCACAATCCCTTCGGAGCCTACACGGCCGCAGCAGCAGGATGCGCTGCTCTAAAGCCCGTTTCTAACGGGGGCTGTCGAGCGTGGACTCGGACAGGCCACAAGCTAGGATTAATTGACCACCCGTCCATCCGTCCAGCCAAACGGACGTTGTCAAAACAGATCAATACAGTCAGAGAAAGGTAGGGGTCAAGGAGGAAGGAGTGGAGGTGTGTGTGTGTCAAGAAGAGAGGGCAGGAGGAAGTGTTCACATAGCATCTGTGTGTCTCTCAGGTTGCAGGCAGGTACCCAGCCTGGCTCTGACAAGGGGATGGCCTTTCTGCATATTTTTGCCCTCCTCTGGCTGGCATTCATCACCAGTAATTGGTTATCTAAAAGGGAGATCATGTTTTGTCTATAATGATTTTCTGTCACCCTTGTTGAATTGTGCTGCGTGCCTGTTTGTCAGATATTTGACAGAAGAGCACAAACAGTTTATACATTTTTAAATAGATGAGTATGAGTATGGAGGCTGTAAAAGATACAAAGAGGCATTTTTTCTGCCTCTCCAGAGGTAAAGGTGAATACTGTTTAGCTGTGAATCCCAAGGGGCACTAAGTAGGACATGCTGTGGGTGGAAATGCAGAAATGAACGCCTCTCAGAGAGCAGAGGCATGGGAAAGTGTAGCAGCAAATACACAAGCAGGGCACGCACATGCTCACACCAACACACGCACACACGCAGACACGCACACGCACAAAAAAATACATGACCTACTTGTTAGCTCCCTTTCCATTCATAGCGAGGAGCATTTTAATGAATCTGATTTACTGAAAAACATTCAATTTGTTGTTTTGATGCCTGCTACGTTTATTGGTGCTTTCATATTTGAGAACAAAACTTAAAGGGGCATTCCACTGAATTTACACGCCACGGTTAGTTTACTCGTCATGACTGGGAGTACTACTCAGTCTGTGAAAAACAGTTGTGTAATGCCGTCTGTGGCTCTGGAGGAGTCGAGTCTGAAAAAACAACCCTGATGATGTCATTGGGTTTTCTGTTTTTTTCTTTTTTTTTTAAACAAAAAGCATGTTAGAATATAATATCTTTATTATCATTGTACAAGTACAATGAGACCTCCACATCGATGCTATAAAAATAAATAAATAAATAAGGTAAAGTAGGTAAAACTAGCAATAAAATGACAGTAAAGTTATAACAAACAGTATGCAGTACCCAGCAGTATTCTATTAAAATAGTGCAAATAGTAATAAAGACAGTAAATGGCAATAAAGTAGAAGTAAAGTTATAACATTTTAAACTGTATCTGGCAGTATTGAAATAACAAATAGCTTGGGTGTGGATTAAAACCATCAGACTGAAGGAGGTGGTCATTTAGACAGGGAGGGTTATAAACGAAAAGATGCTCTTGGTTGCATTGTGGGAAATGTAGGATCCAGTGTTTTTGGTGTGTGTGTGAGTGTGTTAGGCCTCCGCTGCTTCAATTTTAAACATTCCATTTCATTCTGTCTCTTGTAAGTTCCTTAATTTTATGGAAGATCCGTATTAAATTGCTGGAGTTCCCCTTTAAATTCCTCTCTGCCCACCGGATCAACTTTCAGGATCAATTTTACAGCTGCATGGACAGCATCTCTGGGGTCAGCCAGTGTACGAGCATGCCCATATTGAGGAGAAGCCTGAAGACAGACCTTTAATTTCATCTGACATTAAATCTTTTTTAACCAACAGACAGGCAAGGATGATTTCCCATCAGTCACTGAGCCTCTGGCATTGAGTTGTAGATGAGAATATAAAAAGATATATAAATAATAAACTGCCGCAGCCCCAAACAACGTGGGCTGTGTTGCTGCCGGTTGCGTAACTCCGGCAGAATAGTCAGATCTCCCTCATTATTTCTCCCTGAGCTCTCAGTGGGTTAATTCCCCCGCGCTTGTCATCTCCTTCATTACGCCGAGCGCTCGAGAAGCAGCAGCCCTCGTCCCCCCCCCCGGGGGGCTGCAGGCAGGCTGGCACCGCCACCACAGCGCCCACGCCGCTGTACGACTGAGACAGGAAAGCAAGGGCAGACCCGCCCACATCCCTGTGTCAGGGTTCACGGCAGCGGCACGGAGAATTAGTACCCTGCAGTATGACATGGCCGGGTGCCAACCCATGGTTTATGTGTTTAAATCTCAGCAAACCGTGTCTTGACTTCAAATGGAACTGGGTTATTGAGTGAATGTCAGTTACATAAGGTCATGTAGGATGTGTGTATGTATATATATATATATAAATCCTCCCAGATAAGTAGGGAAATAAAGCCAGAGGGGGCAGCTGAGGGTCAGTCAGTGTGACTAAAGGCATCTGCTAGAACTGAGTGTACAGTACCTCCACATCCTGTAACGTTCATCCCGGCCTCAGCTGTCCGTGTGATGAAGTAAGAAGGCTTAATGGGAGTTTATTTGATCATACTGTGCTATTATTGCCTTGATGGCCTCACACATAACCCACCAAGAGCCTCGGCACAGTCAACACACACACACACACACACACAGGCTGAAGTGTCAGGCTCAGCTCATCTGATGCTACCTAACTCCACTCAGATGTTTGTTTGTTTGTTTGTTTGTGTGTGTGCGTGCGTGCGTGCGTGTGAAGCAGATGCTCTTTGGTGTAAATATTGCTTTGGAAGCCGATCTGTTGTAATTATCATCGCCTCTCTCTTGGTGGGATTTTCTCTTGTGTGGAAACAATCAATAATCTGTGTTTTGGGATGAACAAAAGAATAGAGTGAGCTCAGTTTGTGTAAAGGGTCGGCTCTGAGTTGCAGCATCGGAGGCTCCTGGTGTCCACATGTGGCTAAACTGGCTGCTGATGCATGTGGATGAAAGAAATGGAGATGTCACTTTGGACAAAAGCAATAAAATATATTGGTTCACTAACCATTTAAGTCATTTATCGAGCAAAATGTTCAAACATTCGCTCGTTCCAGCTTCTCTAATGTGGCAGTTTGCTTTCATTCTGTTGCATTGTAAATTGAAAGGCTTTGGGTTTTAGGCTGGTGCTCCGACAAAACAAGCAATTTGCCATCTCCTTGGACATTGTCATGGGTTTTTTCCATGACTTTCTGACATTTTACAGCCCAGGGCTGTAGTGTCTGTGTCTGGTCTTGAGACCACTTTTTTGAAGTCTTGCAGTCTTGGTTTCATGCCTTGTTAGACTCAGAATTGACTTGGTCCCTGACTCGCTATCGAGAACCAGTCAAGTTGTTCCTGGTTGCAGATTCGGGATCAGTTGTACAGAACTTTGCCTAAATTCTATGCAATGATAATTAGTTTGATGTTAGATAATAGATCAATCTTGTTTATAGATAGATTATTTCTGTCCATCCTAAGTCCTTTATCATATTAGCATTGGAAAGACACTATTGCCTATTACAATTTTGAACAGGACTTGACTGCCATTGGACTTGGTTTTGACTCAGACTTGACTGGACCTGGTCTTGGACTTGATTAAGTTGACTACAGCCCTGGACTAAACAAATAATTGATTATAAAACTACAAGTCAAAGTCTACAGCTATTCTAGCAGCTCAGTGAGTCTGCACTCAGGCACAGCTGTGCTTTGAGCTAAATGCTAATGTCAGCATGCTAACATGCTCACACTGACAATACTGCATGCTTAAGAAAGCAATGTTTACCATGTTCACCATCTTAGTTTAGCGTGTTAGCATGCTAACATTTGCTAATGAGTGGCAAACACAAAGGTGTCATTAGTCAATGTCATTAGTTCTGCAAGTATTGGACAAATTCAAAAGTTGAACTTATGATAGCGCTAGATGAAAAGCGAGGGGGTCACCAAAGTTACTACAATTCATCACGAGGGGGAAATGGATGTCTGTAGCAAATTTCATGGCAATCCATTCAATAGTTGTCGAGATATTTCAAAAGTGGTGGACCACAAGGCTAATAAAAAAAAGCCAGATATTTGCTGGTTGCAGCTGCATCAATGTGAAGATTTACTGCTTTCCTTTTGTTTTATGTCATTTAAATTTGATATCTTTTTGGTTTTGTACTGCTGATCAAACAGAACAAGCACTTTGAAGATGGCAGTTGTGCTCTGGGAAATTGTGACACATTTCTGTGCATTTAAAACAATGACGGGATAATTAAAAAACAGTCAAGAGATGAGTGAATGTATTCATTAGTCGCAGTCCCTGTGTAAACCAAAGAAGACGATCAAAGTGTTTCCTTTCTTAGCGCCATCCCTACTGGAGGTGTGTTACTGCAGGGATTCCTCCTGTAGTGTTATTTTGCTGACACAACGAGGAGTTCCCCCGGCCTCGCTGCTTGTCTGTTGCGGTTAGTGATGGGACAGAAACAGCTTCTTCTTTAGATGCTCACTCTGCCTCTGAGTGCTGTCAGGACATTTAGATCCAAGGCTCCAGGCTAATAGTGGATTACCTGTCGGTGTATGTGTGGAGAGTACTGATCTTCATTTTGGCGGCAGCCGAATAGATATTTTATCTCGCACGGCGTTATATAAGCCACAGACAGCTGGCCCCAACACTTTTCAGAATCAGAATCAGCTTTATTGTCAAGTAGTTTTCACGTATACAAGGAATTTGTCTTGATGTAATGGTGCATAGCAAAAAACAACACAACAGGTATATATACAAGTGAAAAGAAAAAGCTCCAAAAGACAGGTGGCATAATTTACTCCAATATATAAATAATATTACAGTAGAAATTAGTGGTTGACCGATATGTGTTTTTCATTGGCCGATGCCGATACAGATGTTTAGAGAACAGGGCGGCCGATGGCCGATTCATAGTGCCGATTGTTTGTTTTGCACCTGATAAAATAGCCTACAACAATTTAAAATTTCTGAACTTAAATGAAGATTCACACTTATTCAGCAGATAGCAGCATCTCTTGTGTAATGTAAATGTATAAACTTACATAAATAAAAACAATGTTAGTGCACAGGAACATCGAGCAGCATCTCTTTGTTTCTGGTCCTTTTGTAGATCTGCATCAGTCGTAATGTTTCCAGAAAAGTGAAAAATGTTTCCAGAAAAAAGTTGTAATTTTTAGAGAAAAAAGTTGTAATGTTTCGGCCGATGTCGATTATATATTAATCGGTCTATCCCTAATCGTAACCGGGAGAAGTGGTGGAGACAACATCTCCCATGATGATCCCACGCTACTTCACGACGTCACCAAACGTTTGTTATTGTTTTGATTGAGAGAAAATTACATTTTGTGCGTTTAATGTGGCGTCTCCTACGTCAGAGCTTCTGAGGAGTCCTTAAATGCAGCATTTGGTCCACTTAAATGGATCAAACAGATGGGAGACTGTCAGCTCAGCCAACACCCACATTATCATTATTATTATTATTATTATTGTACAGAGACGGCTTTATGTGGTGGACCAGGAAATCTCAGTTTACAGTAGCTCTATAAAACTTTCCCCATAATGATTTTTCTGCTGTCAGGAAAGATGACTCAAGATCCAGTAGATGAAAGATTAAAGGTTAATTGTGTAACAGACTGACTGTGTGACTAAATGTCAGCATATTAATTCTTCCTCCGGGGAGTGAGTGTGTTGTTTAGTTTCCCAGGCTGAGGAGGAGCAGACGGGTACAGCTGGCATTACCGAAACAGAAACCAGATCTCTGTCGTTATCACTCTCTCCATTTTTCTCTCTGTCTGCCTCCTCCTCCCTTTCTGTTTCTCTCAGACATCTCATGTGTCTCGACATACGTGTAGTAACATTACTGATTTACACGCATCATTTTTGCATCTTTTTTTAGCCAGATTTTAGTATTTGAGCTCTGCTAATTTACCACTGAAGTAAGGCTGCACTAGGGCTGGGTATTGCCTACAACCTCACGATACAATACATATCACGATACAGAGTACACGATACGATACGTATAATGATACAGAGTACACGATACGATATGTATCACGATACGGAGTACACGATACGATACGTATCACAATACGGAGTACATGATACGATGCATATCACGATACAGAGTACACGATACGATGCATATCACGATATGGAGTACACGATACGATACGTATCACGATACGGAGTACACGATACGATACATATACCGATACAGAGTACACGATACGATACGTATCATGATACAGAGTACACGATATGATATGTATCGCGATACAGAGTACACGATACGATACGTATCATGATACAGAGTACACGATATGATACGTATCATGATACAGAGTACACGATATGATACGTATCATGATACAGAGTACATGATATGATACGTATCACGATACGGAGTACACGATACGATACATATACCGATACAGAGTACACGATATGATACGTATCACGATGCGTAAACATTTAAAATTCAGGCTCACAGAGATCTTAAAAAGAAATATAAAATTATGTTTGTAGTCCCAGAGTTATTAATAAATGCAAATATTTACAGCGTTTGCTGCTGTATTGATACGTGCATCATCAAGGAGTACGTCACAATATATTAAACATACCAATGCAGTTCAAAGTGCTTCACAGATGATTGACAAACAGATAATAAGACAAAAAAGTATCGACCGTAAAACCATAAAGACGACGAAGCAATTTAAAATAATATTAAGAAAAGAAAAGAAAATTAAAAACCAGAGACCAATGCACGAGTCAATAAAATGTTAAGAACGTAATGATTCTTCTCTCTCTTTCTCTCAAGATCTTTTTTCTTCTGCTCCCCCCCCCCTCTCTCTCTCCTTGAGAAGTGATCACATGACATGAGGTCATCGCTGTGGGACTATGAGGTCATGATGGACGAATGACCAGTGCTCTGGGCTCCAGCATTGGATACTGCTGGCACGCACACACACACACACACGCATTCGTCACTCACTGTGTCTCCCAGTATGAACATGTTGTCTGACGCTAACGTTAAATGTTACGTACACACAGTTACATTTGATTCATTCATTCAATTCCAGGAGGATTGTATTACTTACGATCCCTTGCAGTGAACAGTCCTACTTTAACATCAATAAATGACAGTGAGAGCATCATGACTCACTGCTATTAAATTTCTTTTTGACAAGGAGGAAGCTTTTATCTCAACCCGAGAGACACTTCCACAGAAGAACAGCAAATAGTTTCCTGGTTGGCTCGTGAGCAGCTTTTACAGTAAAGACAGCAGATTATAGCTTTTACTCAGAGTTGTGCTCGTAGTGTTGTTGAAATGACGACACAGAAACAAGCTGTCACATGTTTGGCTTTATGTAGAAAATGATTTCATGTAAAGAACATCAAGTGATTTTATACGCTGAGGCTGAAATTAGACTCCCTTTAATTGATAGGATGAGAAATCACATTGATTGCATTGAAGCCGATGGATAATTACTGCTACTAGAAGTGTTTTGCAAGTTAATTGAGTTAATTTTAATTATTATAATGATAATATACATACATACAGGGCTGGGTATCGGTTAGTGGTCGTTAAGTGTTTTTCAATGGTCAATGCCGATATTTAGAGAGCAGGGCGGCCGATGGCCGATTTATAGTTCCGATTTTGTTTTGTTTTTGGTCCTTTTGTAGATCTGCATCAGTTGTAATGTTTCCAGAAAAGTGAAAAATTAGAGAAAAATGT
>JAOVVB010097916.1:0-13145 GCA_028570985.1 Heterobranchus longifilis | reverse complement strand
ATTACAACTATGGCGGCCGTCACGTGATGCCATTGGGCCCAAAAATACTTTTTCCCATAGACTTACATGGAGAAAGAAATGAAAAATTATTTCAGCGTCACAACCACCGTGAAATGACTTTCCTTGACCTAAAGTGTGAACCAAAGTGGGCGTGTCATAATCTACAGGTTGGAAAAAGAGGATGGAGTCTTCTGCGTCTTCTTATCATTAGATTGGTCCATGACAAGTTGGTCCATGCTTGTTTTTCGGATAAAAACAAATATCTGTAATAACCAAACAAAAGCTTGCAGGTAATCAATGCAATCCACCATCTTGCTACTACTCTTTACTTGTGTTATATATTGTGCAACACCCTCCCTTGCTGACACATCCTGGATTTCAATAGTTCTGCTCAAAACTGGTGGAAACGCAGGCTGGTTCGCTGGATACCGAGGTTCCAAGAATCCTGAACGGAACCAGCTCAAGAACTAAATAGGTGGAAAAGGGGTGATTGTATAAGGTTTTCTGAATACGTCTTTCAGTGCTGAAGTAGTTTAACTTGTAATCTTTCTCTATGAAACACTGTCAGGGAGGCTGTGAGTGTTTATCAATTCAATTCCATTTTATTGATATAGCGCCAATCATAACAGAAGTTATGTCAGGGCACTTTTCATATAGAGCAGGTCTAGACCTGTATATTATTCACAGAGACGCAACAATTTCCAGCGAGGTTTGAACTGGATCTGATGTCCTGTTTTGTGTTGAATCCTCTATAGGCTTGTTTACTGGGTCAGCCTGAACGCGTGCAGCTCCTGGCGAGGCTTCGGCTCCGGCCTCACCGTCTTCCCGCTCCTCGCCATGGTGGCTCTCAATCTGTTCCTCATGTACACCCTGAATCTCAAAGAGCCACTTTTTGGCTCTCAGGATGTCCTCTATAATCAGGTCACCACCTCTTCCTGGTCAGCGGAGACATCACAGAGCCCGAGTGGCAGACCAGACATCCTACCCACAGACATCCTGGACGCTCAGTGAGGAGGCGAAGCTTTCTTCTTTCAGAGGAGGAGATCTTTTCCCAAAATAGGCCATTCCTGTGGTCTGCAGTTCAGCACAGCAACACACGCTGCCACTATAACCTCCGAATCTGTGACGGCTTAACTTGTATTTTTGCTCCTCCTATACAGGACTTTTTTTTTTTTTTATGTGGATTAATGCTTATTATGTGAAATGCAAGAGCTCTTTCCCTGCTAGTGGCGGAGGACGCCTTTGAACAATGCTGTAGTTTTAAAACATTCGCCCTTTTAAGCTATTTCAGTGCCTATATTTAATGTTTTGAACTCTAAGTACTTAAAAGCTCTGCTATATATATATGGCTGAATTCGGTTTGACCTTAAAAAAAAACCACAAGCAAAGCAACTGCAGTTGTCAGACTTTATTATTATTTTAACTTGTCCAAAAAGTTTATACATGATGAAGACAGAATAAAAAGCTATTTGTAAAAAAAACAACAAAAAAAAACGTCTCTTCATCTTTTGCAGATAGTTTTTTATAACTTTGACCTGTTTGACAGCAGCAGTTATTCCTGGAGAAACTGCAGTGTGTGTTTTCAGCGCTGGGACTGTCATTACGTGATAACGTGCTCTCGATGTTCTCTGGTCGTTCTCCGTCTCCGCCCTGCTGGCATCCTCACTGCTGCTGATGATGCTGCTCGCTCGGTTTGTGGCGCAAAATGAGGCCAAAACAAAAACAGAATGCTAAAGACGGCTGCACTTATGAGATGAAAGAGCTTTCCAAATTACTTTAATTAAAGGCAATTTGTCTGACATTTGATTTACTTGCTTTTACCAATATAATGAAAGAAAAGTTTTAATGCCCGTATGCCACATGAAGATCCACGACCAAAACCTGTCCCTAATAAACTCTCTTTCTTTCATATATGATTTTTGATGAGTTTTACCAATTTAATACCAGTATAGAATTTAAAAATACTTCTTTTTGGCCTGTAGGTCAGACGAAGTAACCAAGTTTGAAGTTTGGGATTATCACTTTGTCATCATATTTGACATTTTGTAGACCGGGGGTCTCAAACGACCTGTCCGACCCCGTGTTTAGTATGGAAGCCCATAAAGTCCCCCATAAGGGACTTAATTAAAATGATAATGTAAACTTGAAAAATGAAAATGCAATTCCACAATAGCATTATAATTGAAATGAACATGCAATAATCCAGTTTGCATTTTTACAAACTCGTATAGGCGTTCTATGACCATATTAAATGAAAACTGTATGTGAAAATGCAAATTTTGCATTTTCATTTTTACTCAAATAACACGTACATATGTGAAAAAATATAATGAATTCCTGTTCCTGTGTTACCGATGTCTCGTTGCAAACCTAAAACAAATGTTGACCTGTAGAACGGACAATTTAAATAGTGGTGGGTGCCTAATTATTCTTTCTGGGAGTTTAATGTCACTGCTTCCTGTCTCGTCTGCATCCCCCTTTTCCAAAATTACATTGCATACATTACAGCATTGCATACTTCCAAGTTTCAATGTTTTTAAATTTTTTGACCATTATGATGGAGTGGTATTGTGCAGGTGAATTGTCTTCTTCTTGGTACTATTACACAATCTTCCTTTAGACGAGAAGTCCTTAAACTGCTCAGAAAAATCTACATTTCCATGACAACTCCATCTGCTGTGTTTTGTCAACTACTTTTCCAGCGTTAAGCATCAACTGTCAGTCTCAACAGGAGTCTTTCCACTGAGGTAATTTGAGACTCCTGTTATAGACTAAATGAATCATCAAAAAATAATTGTCTGATTAATTACTCGGATACTCTATTAGCTGCAGTGCCAGGCTGCTCTGCCTGTGATGCTGTTTTGCCACGGCCTTGTGGGATTTAGAAAGTATTTTTTTTAAATCCATGGAAAGACAGCTGCACTTCTCTTCCATTCATCAGCTCTCTCTCTCTCTATAAACTGGAAGCTGCCCAGTAAAACCAGTCTGCTGCTGCTCAAGAGCTCCAAAACACAACCAGTAACAGGTAGAGCAGGGGGGTTATATATACTCAGGTTCTGTCTATTGCGATACTGATGTGTGTAATTAAATAAATGTGTCTGTTATGACAGCACGCACCATGAATGCAGGTCGACCAGTAGAACCAGGCTGTTGCTCCAAATTTAATTATCTGTATCAAGTCCTAACCTCCAAACTGAAAGTACAAAACCAGAGACTATACTGTGAGTAGCTCGTGTAGATTGTCCTCCAAAGTTGTGACCATGTTTGTAAGAATGATTTCTCACAGATTACCCTGCCAGGGAATAAAAACAACTTTTTCTTAAATAAAAGTCCAGTTGACAGTTTAATCCACAGACAAATATGTATCCTCATGCTGGATTCTGATAAAAATATTATGTGTTGCATGCCTTGAAGAGGTTAATAAGGGCTCTGAAATAAATTAAATGACATAAACCAGGTGGTGTTGTTCTTTATAGTCATTAATCCTGATCACCAGCTGCCAATAGTCCAGCCACTTTCTGCTCCTGCACTTCTGCACAGACACTGAACATAAAGTCCATCGAAATTGTTCAAGATGTGTCAGTGACATAGCACCTATAGCGGTGTACACTGCTCATTTAAGTTTAGTTTAGTTTAAATTTAAATTTAAATTTTAAACATTTATTTGAGGGGAAAACACTTTAAAAAGTCTGTCATTTTACACCAATTCACCCCACTGGAGGGAGCTAAAGAGGTATATAAAAAAGTGTATGCCAGCGTTGTCCAACTCAGGGCCATAGCGACGACTGAACAACATGGTATACAGTACTGAATACTGTATAGCTAAATCTGACTACTTTAACTCAGAATAAAGGATTCAGTATCTCCAGAATTTTATCCCTGCAGTGTTGACAAGGCTTAGAAACAAATTAAATTAATAAGATACATCTGAAAAATCTAATTAAATGGCATATTTAACTTATTATTTGTAGTATCTGGTCAGGATTTTCTGAGGGGATTAGTGCATTGGGTGGATTCGATTTTTTATTGTTATTTTCTTTTTTTTATTGTATGATAATCAATGGCGTTGAAGCGTGATATAAATCTCTATATTATGAGTAAAGATCTTTATTATACAGTCTATGGTAAAGATCCATAATACTCCATCTGTGGTTGTCAACATTACAGCAGCGCCCTCCCCCAGCAGCTCGAGCTCATACACGTCACAGGAAGCAGTCTAACGTAACCACAATCCCAAAGATGGCGGCGTTAGCTGGTAAGTGATGTTTTGATTAAACTTACACGCTTTTAATAAACATTACAGTGTTTTCAGACCTATGGTATTTGCCGTATTTAAACAGATACGCACATTAAGGTGCACTACCCAGTAGTTTGACTGTGTCGGTACTCGGATTTGTAACTTTTAGTGAATGCGCACACTGACCTTGCTCCGTCTGCGTTAGCATGGCGGCTAACCAGGTTAGACAACAGTAGCGCTTACATGAACTCCAGCTGCAGCCAGAGCGCAAACTAATTAGCCAACACACCTAACGACACATGTCCTCTTTAAACTAACCATGGCGTCTGTTACTTTAGTACGGTTTCATCTACATTATGGGTGGGCTACCATACCAGATATGTCGTTATCCCCAGTGCGTGTCATCCGCTATTGTCAAACCAAACTCCCCTTGAAAACTCTGCTAATTTTGGGTTTCTCATCTGTATTTTCGAACATTATGCTGCTTGAAGTATTACTTAAGGGCTCTTACAAATCGCCAGGGGCTAACTCTCCAATTCGGCACCCATTAAACACACCAAGCAGCACTTTATTTATTTTAACTTTAACTTTATTCTTGTCATTACAACTCAATTCCTCACAACTGGCTCACAGGATAATGTGCAATAATATGTAACATTAAAGGAAATATCATGGACACCTTGAACTCTTACACCAGCTACCTCAGATTTGATACTGTACAAACATGTATGGCACCCTACCATATTTCAGGGTTGGATAATTAGCACCAAATCTGTTTTTGGCATATTGTATTTTTGGATTGCACCTTATTTGCACCCTCATGTTATCTAGTTTTTAGATTTTGCACCTACTGTTATGTTTTTTAGTCTTGTCTAAATTTGCAGTCTTTGTGTCTGCCCTCTTCCAACTTGGTATTGCAACTGCTGCACAGCCATTTCCCTCTGGATTAATAGTCTTATTATATCTTCTCTTAATACTGTACAAAGAAAAATCCATAAACATTTGACTCCGCTGTACAGTACAACATAAAAAAGGGATGACATTATCGTGTAGCATTCACTTGTAAATATTTAGATTAGAAGAGCGGGGCTGTAGGCAGGGTTGGAAATTAGCACCGACCACCAGCCAAAATGCTTGTAAAATATGCAAGTGGCTGCTGGATTTCCTTCGTTCACCAGCCCGGCCAAAAAGCAATGGTAATCTATTGAATGGCTGGTAGATTTTGGAATCCACCAGCCACAGTGGCAGGTGGACAAAAAAAATAATTTCCAGCACTGGCTGTGTTTGGCTTGAGGCAATCTCACCGGGGTTAAACTTTTGTGTCCATCACTAAGTTGTCTGTGCTGCTTGATAGCAAAGTAACAATTTATGTCACACCTGAATGCACTGTTTAAACAAGATCACCCCATGGTCAGTGATTGGATAATACAGCTGTTAAAACATCTTATGTACTCATAATATGTTATATAACATGTAATTATGTTATAAATTCAGTTTGTGAAATGTTTTTATTTTGCAGCGCCTCGCCTGGCCATGTTTGGCTGCTTTTCAACAAGGTAAGAACCTTCTGTATTTCTTTTCAAAACTTAATTTAATTCACCTCCGTCCTGCTGGTCCTACAGCTGCTTTAGTATGATACCCTTTACAGTTGGTCTTTCACATAAACACATTTATCACTCAGCTATTGTAAAGGACCAGTGGATTGAATTCAACCTCAGTAGGCAGTAAATGGAGTGTGGAATATTCACTATCTAACAACTCACTTCCAAACTACCCTGTTTTTATTTTGTTAATGTCTGTCAATTCCTCTGTTATTTGTTGAGGTCAGATTATTTCCCACTGAGGAGAATATGAAATCAAATCAAATCAACTTTATTTATATAGCACTTTAAACACAACACAGTTGATCCTGCACACAAGGAAAATACAAGCAAAGGAAAAGGACAGAAAAACAGACATAAGAGGAAAGAAAACAGAAAACAGTGATGATAAATGAAAACATAGCCAGAAGAGGAACAGTAATAATGCATAGGAAATTACAATGAGCAAATTGTAACTTAGAGCTGAGCAGGTTGATGTTATGGACAATTAAAAGCTGGAGTGTGAAAAATAGTTTTTAGTTTATTCTTGAAGGTATTGATGTTGGGGGCAAACCGGATGGTGGGAGGGAGAGCACGCTGAAACAATCCTCACTCAAAATCAAGTGCTGAAACATTGGCTGTGGTTGACGGGCTGTGCAGTCTTGCTTTTGGCAGCAGGAGCGCTCAGTCTGTGTGTTCAGAGGAACAGTCAAGTTAATCCTTTAAAGCATCATCAAGTTTAGGAAGCTCAGACTCGAATCATCATCACTTGGGTCACCAATTCATTGACTTTCAATACATGTTGTTCACAGGCCTATTTCAGTGTTTGCTGTTCATCAGAGGAGTCTGCACAACAGTGCAAAAAGCGAGAACACCACTACGAGGTGGGTTTACCAGAAATACTGTGTAAATATCAGAATGAAGAACAGACACTCAGTAAACACTCTGCTCCTCCATCCTTCTGCTGCAGCGTGGTTCCAGTCAGAGAGAAGAGCACGGCAGTGGCAGCGGCCAAACCAGCAGCTGTAGCCAGCAGCAAGGGGGAGTATGTTATCACCAAGCTGGACGACTTGATTAACTGGGCACGCAGGGTGAGTAGACGAGAGGATGTTGGCTGTGTTAACACCCAAAGTCTGCAGCGTTTTTCTGTCTCGAGATGTGTGATGTGACTCCAGCATGCAATGTGTGACTGTTCAGTCTGAAATGTCACATGGTCTGTGCTGTTGCCTTTTGTTAATGGATCTCTTTATTGCCACTGTTCCATCTCTCAGTCATCTGAAGACATCTTTCCTTCTAACTGCTCAGTAGCCTCGATTTTGCACCACGTTGACAAGCAGTTGTAGAAAAGGTATTTCTTATATATAAAAAAATCTTAAATACATTTTTGCCAGCAATATGCAAAATGACATAGTGTGGCGTTCTATCAGGTAATGTAAGGTATGACCGATAACATGATAACATTACTTGGGGAATTTATTTCTGTTATTGGTAATTAGCAATAATCCTGCCAGTCAGGGCTGCACAATTAATCACATTTTAATCGCAATCACGATTTTGGCTTCCCACAATTAAATTAACATGATTGTCTGCGATCTTGACATGTAAAATGCGTGCTCCGCTCATAGAAAACTCAGCTGCATATCAAATCATGTGCTTCCTAAACTAACAGCCAGCCAGCATTCAGCAGCCATCAGTCAAACAGCTGACTACTCATCTACTGTAAGTCCAGCCGGCTACTTTATAAGGCTGATGATTCCTAGGGTTTCCCCTCCTATTATAACACAGCGCCTGTGTTTTATCACAGCATCTTATTAGACAAGTGAAAAAAAAAAAACTATGCTGCTGTCATTATCCGCGCTGTCCTCTCCACCGGGAGCGAGGCTCAGACTGACAGAGCAGCGGACACAGTCACACACTCAACCAGGTGAAGTAATAATGTAATAATGTTACTCACATTGACGATAAGTGGAGTAACTGGTAGAAACATGATATTTCCACCTGCTTTGTCCGCAGTTGTTGTTTTACAGCACAATTGTTAAGATAGTAGCGAATTGTTATCGAGCTGAAAACAAAAGCTGTCTGTAACGTGAGCCTGTTTATGTTTGCCACAAATCTTAAAATGTGTCAAATTAAGAGGCTGTCATCTCTGCAAATGCAGAGATGACAGCCTCTCTTCTCCTCTTGTAGAGTTAGATAATATTGAGACAACTCTGTGTCCTTGAGTCCTCAATAATCCATGTGTAAATATAAATTCAAATTCAAATTCAAAAAACTTTATTTGTGCAATTGAAGGCACATAGAGCAGCAGTAAAACACCTTCTACAAAAAAAACTCACAAAAATATTTTGCTAATATATAAAACAGATTTGCAAATACACAAACAAATCTCACAAATAAAAAATATTGGTGTATATGTTAAATTAATTTACAAATAAATGAAAAGCATTTGTGAATATCTTCCCAACATTATCAATTTTATTTATATTTTGCATTTGGAGAGATGTGTACATTAGCAGGAATGTAACACAACATGGAAGTGAAAGCAATGCTCTGTTCATTTAAATGTGAAAGTGCAATAACAATATTTTGTCCCTAAAATCAATGAATAATCGAGATGAATAATCATGTTAACGGTAGCATGCTAGCTAACTTTAGCCTCAAGGGCTAGACCGTTGCTCGGTAACACCGTCAGCTGCTCTGTACTGACGTAATACTACTCGTAACCATCCAGATTTTAAATCCTAAATATCAAACATGTTTGAAATTATCGGGGCGGCCCAAATGAGGCTGCGAACACATCGGCAGGTTTAAGATTGGATCTGTTAAACGCTCACATTACCAGATAATTTGGGCCGAACATCGGTACCGGCCAAGCTCCTGAGCCAGGTTTATCCTAAACAGCCCGAATGGTAGAAATTGACTTGCTGGTCTGAAGATCTTTTTTTCTACACTACTCTGAAGTTCACTGACCAAGGCTTTTGGTGCAAGAACGAGTGACGTGTGACAGGATTTTAAAATGTATTTACAGGATGCAGAACATCACTTTGCATTTCCCCAACTTGCATTTTGAGTTAGGCTGCAATAGATTCCAGAAATATTTTCATTTAAAAAAGTTAACTAAGCTGCCAAAGTTTTAATCACTCTGAAAGATGGATTTTCCCAGACAAATTTCAAATGCTAACATCTGTCCAAATCCCTGTTTGGCAATATGTGCACACGGTCTGACATTTGTTCTGGTTCCGCTTGGTTTTAACTATACAGCCCCCTGGAAACCAAACAAGAAATTAGTGATTTTTGCCAGGTATGAGGAGCTAGATTTGACAAAACATCTGTTCCAACTTTGGCTTGTGGCAAATTACATGCTGTGGATACAAATATAGTTCACTCCAGTTGTTTTGTTGCTGTCAGGTAACTAGGGGTCATTTTCCACTCTCATCCCGTGTGTTTTGTGACAGCTCACAAACAGCATCGCTCATATGAACTTTTGGAATAAATACATGATGTACAAATATCACCTATTTTTTTTTTTTTACTTTTATTTTCAATTTATTATTTTTCTTTTAGTCTTAAAGGGACAGTTCACCCCCAAATCAAAAATACATATTTTACTGTTACCTGTAGTGCTATGTATCAGTAGTGTTGGAGATATTGGATGATGTCTCGAATATAATGGAACTAGATGGTACCAAAAAAAACCAAAAAAACATTACACTAATGCATGGATAAATAGCACTATAGGTAAGTTGAAAAATATGTATTTTAGGGTGAACTGTCCCTTTAAAGCTTACAGATTTGAGTAGTTTATTGACTGTCATGTTAAAGCAAACTTGACTGTAATCATTACCAGTAATCAGGATGATTTTTTAATTTAGTGTCAATTCATTTTCGTTGAATATTCTATTTTGAATTATGGTACATGGTAAATGGACTGTACTTGTATGTCGCCTTTCTAGTCTTTGCGACCACTCAAAGCACTTTACACTACTAGTCATTCACCCATTCACACATTCATTCATATTAATTCACCCCTTTACACAGGAGGATGGCAGATGTTACCATGCTAGGTACATGCCCATCAAGGGAATATAAACATTCACATGCACTCACACACTGATGGATATGCCTTCGGGAGCAATTTGGGGTTCAGTATCTTGTCCAAGGACACTTTGATGTGCTTGATTCCTCAACATCTCAGCTGATTATTTCTCTACCAAGAGAGAATATTTAGAAATGTTTCTGTTGGAGCCAGAGTACTCCAGCTAGCATATCCAGGTTTCTCAAAACCAGAATATGGGCTTATCCAGGTTTTAGAAACCAGGATATAATGTTTACATGTGCAACACATAACCAATATACTCCATAATCAGGATAATGTTTGGTTTGGTTTATGGTTTAGGTTAAAAAAGCGAGGTTAAGCAAGCTTCATCGTCATGGTTTAACAATGTGGTTAAAGTTAGGGAACGACCGGAAAATATCTAAATGCAGTCGGTTGGAAATGTGAAACACAGCTGTCTCCCATGTTAAAGTCAGATGTTTTCTTGACCCATCCCTCCTCCCTTTATATAAGCTGTCACTTGAGCGTAAACTGCTTTAAGGCACTTGCTGAAACAACTGATGTTGTCGTTCATCTTGGGAGGACATGTCTATGGCCTGGGTTTAAAAACAGTGAATCTATCACGTACATATGTAACAGTAACAGTAGCCTATCACTTTGTTAAGCCCCTGGAGGTGACTTTGCCTTTCTGGTTTATTGTTTTGAAAGTTTTGGAATTAGGTGTGAAATACTTTTCACAGATTCCTAGAAGACGTTCAGTTAATATTAGACTCTCCTCTTGCCAAGATATTGAAGATCACAATTCACCCACTCAACTTATCCAGTCTCATTTACGTCCACACTCTTCTCGGTCCAGTTAGAAAGGCATCTCGCTGTGCGGGTCAAAAACAAAAAAACCCCTGTGGGAATAGAGTAATCTTTATAACTGCTCTGCTCAGAATCAACGGCTCTGTTCTGTGTACAGGTGAGAAGGTGCCACCTATGAGTTCCATTAATATAATTGAACCAATTATCTCCAATTATCTACTATTATCTCAATGTATAAAATATTTAAATCAACAACACTTTTATGTCTAATTAGTCTCCAATTTGAAATGTGTTTTTTCAAATAGGTCTTAGAGAGTTCAGAGGCATCCAGAGAACATTGAACTATGTGGGCACTTTTGTGTTCTTTAAACTATGATCAGCAGTGCATGGTGTAGAAGGTGTCTCATGGGGCTACGACCTGGGCACACTTACACTTCATAAATTGCTCTTCAAAAGCAGGTAATCCGTTGACCTGGATGATTACCACTTTCATGTAAAATCCTCATGCAAACCACTTCAACTTGATGGTTTCTGGAAATGAATATTAAACAATCCACCCATGTATCCATAATTAAATTCTATTCAGTCTAATGTACAGGACTGCTATCTTACATTGACCCCGTGAAATCAACTATTTTAGGTTTATCAAAAACTCTTAGCACATATGACGGATTTCATGAAATAATATCATCATGACAATCATCCCATCATACACAGTTGTGAAAAATGTGTTCAAAACCCATGAAGCACGTACACAACCAGTGCAGCTTCTCCATCAAAAAACAGGAAACAAATCCCTCTGCAGATTTTGTGGCTCTATAATAACACCACACACTACTAACGTCACCTCCTTTGCTCTTGATGGACAAGAGCCATAATTATGCCACTAGAGGATTCTGTCACTCGAACATAAATGTATGTCGTTTTTGAGCATTTGCTGAAATGACTGACGCTCTCGTTTTTCTTGGGAGGGCATTTTCAGACACCCAGCTGTGTTAACAGGGTTTCTCTTCCCTCTATTAAGGAAAATCTGATTTATCTTTAGCTGACATTTGAGATATCAGGTTTAAAAGCTGACAATAACCTGGTTACTTGATTAGATGTAAACATACTGATTGGAAATCAACGCAATGTCTCCTGTTGAATTTGCATAGAATGACTGTTATCCATGCAAACAGTTGTCTGCAGGGCCAGATGAGTGAATAATGTTCAATAACATGAACAACAAAAAAGATTCACTTTGTATCTTGTAAGCCCATGCGGGCTGGGCACCTGTTGGTGCATGACACTTTAAAATAAAAAAGAACTACTACTACTACTACTACTACTACTACTACTACTACTATATGTGATACATAATACAGTGTAGAAAACGGATGTTGTGTGCTATAACTGTATTCCTGGGGATTATGTAGAACAGCATGGGCTCTGTGTTGGGCACAATCGGACACAATTTCTGCAGACTTGCAGGCTATGAGGAGGAAAAGGAAGTGTGGGGTTGTGAAAACCCTCAGGGTGGTTGTGAATTAAGTGACATTTTTCTTCCTCGTCCCTTCCCTTTTTCTTGCCGTTTCTAGTCGCATGTTTAAATCTCTGATAGTTACGGCAGAGAAATGTGAGGAAATGTCATATCTAGGACTGCGCTGTTATCATGTAAAGTGTAATAAAGTACAGTGCATTCAGAAAGTATTCAGGCCCTTTCACATTTTTCACATTTTGTTATGCAGCCTTGTGCTGAAATAGTTTTTTACACTACAATGAATTCCCCATAATGGCAAAATGAAAACAGGATTTTTACAAATTTACTAAAAAGAAAAAAACTGAAATATCACGCTGACATAAGTATTCAGACACTTTGCTATGACACTTAAAATGTAGCTCAGGTGCGTCCTATTTCTCATGATCATCTGTAATCAATTTATTGGACATGATTTGGAGAGGTACACACTTCATCTTGCAGTTCATCTTCAAGAAAGACAAGCGCTTGGGCACATTTTTTGATTTAATGACTTAATAATTAGCTTTGCATGACGAAAGTGAAGTATTCAGGCATGCAAACTCATCGAGGTGGAAAAGGTGACAAAGATGGATGGGTGTGGGGGGGTAGTAAAAATGAATGTAGTTTTTGCCCTTTACAGCTGGTTGGTCAGTTAAACGACAGGGCTTAGATACGTTTATAAATTAATTTCACAAGCACAATTCGGTTTCTGTCGCTTTCAGTAAGGTTGGCATTTGCCCCCTTCTCAAGCGACATAATTACTGTAACTGTAGCGATCCGTTTAAAAGCATAATATGTAACAATTTTCGGCTCGTGTTTGCAAACGCAACGTTGAAAGTCGGCCCCTCCTCTCCTGCTCAACGAGCAACGAGAGAGAGCGGGGGTAGAACGAGCTAGACAGTGAATGAAGAGAGTAGGGCTGCTCCCTGAAAGTTGAAGGTTTGAATCATCAGTCGGTGACCCCTCAGT